>JAGDQP010022238.1:0-30687 GCA_022664845.1 Lepisma saccharinum
AATGGGGCGCCAAAATTTAGTGTGCCCAGGGTGCCTTGAACCCTTAATCCGGGCCTGGGCTGTGGGCTACTCTTTTAAACTATGTGCAATAATAAATTGCACGATCATTGTTCAAAAGTGCAACCTTTTTCTTTCTTTCTGAAATCCAAAATCCAATGATTTGGTCAAATTAAATGCTACGGCACCTTTGTCTAACGTACTACAGTATGTGTGCAAGTTAAAAATACAAGATAACATGATATAGGCATACAATATTGTAAAAGAAGTCTAAAATACATTGCGTCATTACAATAGTAAAGATTGGGATATTAAACGATTAAAATGCATAACAGTTACGAATTTCATGCAATGTTATGATTACTTTTAAAAGACGGATAAACATTCAAGTGAATCAGATTTTTACTTCATCAATATCTATTTTGAATAAAATCATATTTCAAGTCGTTACAATGTGATGCTATTCTGTTTAAGATGGCATGGACCTTACTGACTGTTGTTATAAGTTAACCACTTCTGGTGTTGTACAAAGGCACTTTGAATGCAATGTTTTCGGTAGCTACATGTTTACTGTTAAATTTATTTCAAAGTATCTTCATTAAAAACAGCGCGTCATTTTCTTTCCTTCGTCCACGTAGGATCTCAACATCAGTATTTTATCCAATAGTCATAGGTATGTGCATATATAACAAACCTAGTTTGGAACAAAGTATCCTGAAAAAAAAAATTGAGCTGATTCAAGACTGCAGTGATTCCGCCAGGATTTTCATTTTGGGGGGGGGGGTGTAAAGTCAAAATTGAGAGGGTGTAAATTGAGTTTTGCACGGTTTCTATAGATTTTGGACCGTAAAAATTTTAAATTTGGGGAGTGCTCTCGAGGATTTGGGGGATGACACCCCTACAGGAGGATGTCTGGTGGAATCACTGCCAGACTTACTCAGGGATTCTGTGATACTATTGTCGGTGATAATAATAATAATAATAATAGTAATAAATAATCGTATAATTTCTATAAATTCATAAGCTTTTAAGCTATACTGCGTTTTTCTTAAGAATTCTGAGTTCTTACCGATCACATTTTAACAGCATAACATTAATTATTAATATTATTTGCAAAAAATGCATGTAATATGGGTAGGCACCATTGTGGTGTTTAACAAATCCAGATGTAGGAACACAATGAAACCTTTGAGTAGGTTAGATCGCTGTTTGGCTTAATGGTTAATAAGTTGACTTTTTATGTCTTGCCACGGGTTCAAACCTGGTATAGTCAATGAAACGCAGGCCTACTTTAACAAGAGAAAGTACATTCCGTCGAGGTCGTAGAGAGCAAGGTCGGCCGTATAAAGTTCTCGATCGTTCTCAGTCCAATCAAACGCTTCGTTACTTGTCTTCAGGGCAGTATCAATGATTAGAGATATAGGATCGCCTGGTCGCATAAGGGACAATAGTTTTAAGTAAGAGCGATAATTGCATGGTAGTGGCACCTAGTGACCGGCGGGCATCAGCTTTTTGCTTTCTACTCTCAAAAGATGGCAGAACTATCTACCCAGTCAACAACCGTTCATACACTCTCTTCTTCGTTGGTAGTATTAGTAGAGCTGAAGAGGATTCTCCCAATCTCTGTTTCTCGACATCCCCCTCCCTCTTATTTAATTATTATGAATTATTCAACTTACCATTAGGATATTCGAGTAGTATTGCATTAGGAAAACAAGGGGAAAAAATCAGAATGACGTGCATTTGTTTTTGATTCAATGACTATCAGATTACGATGCAACATGAGGCTACGACCGCTACAACGAGCACTTGGCAAAAAGAAGAGAGGAAATGAAAGTACAGGCAGAGAAAGTATGAAAACAAGCTGCTAAAGAGAAAAAAGAATTGGAAGCAAAAAAGTTGCAAGTCCTACCCGACGCGAGAAAAAGGACGGCTGAATTAGATGAAAAAATATTCGGACTAAGAAAAAAAAATGCGGGTCTTAAGGAGAGTTAACTTTGACGAGATGTAAATTGTTTTTGTAGATTTATTTGCTTTTTTTTCACCTTTTTATGAAGCAAAACGGTGGTTACTTATACCAGTTACAGGAAATGTACCTTTAGATAATGTTAAAGAGTGATAAGTTTTTTTTTTTATTAAAAAAAGAAATAACAAATAAACTGCTTTTGTACATGGGCTTGGCAATTAAAATAGGCATATCAAAAAAGTGTTGTGAACAATAAGTGTTCCGAAGCAAATCCACCGAAGCAAAAAGGTTTTACAGAAGTGCTTTAGCTCAACAAGTTTGTAAGATTTTTTTTTTTCATTTATTTTGTCAAAGTGCATACTATAATTACTTGAAATTGCGTTCTTAATGTCTCTGTAATTGATACCTTGTAATAACAACCACATGACAGGATATGAGGGCAAGTTTAATAATTCCACTGCTACGTACCGACCGCCGCGCTGTGCATTTGGGCCCGCCCACTCTTCGTACCGGCACAGGGAGGCTTTCATTGTCGTAGTGCGGTCAGTAAAAGTTATTTTTATAAACTTTCCAACCGTGAAATAGAAAAGTTTTGGACCTTGAAAACCGTGAATTCGATTATTTAGTTTGAGTGGGAACCCTGCTTGAATAGTACCGTAGTTAGAAATTAACGTATTGTAGATATACACGGGATGATAGCATATTTCGGTAAGAATTCAGTTTTACCGTAAAGATGTCTTCGAAGTTCTATTATCTCTAGGAACTTAAATTCTTCCTATATAATTCAATATATTTCTTTATTTCCGTGGAGGTTTATTAGTATTGTATTAATAAGTATACCAAATAAACAGTCCATTTGTCCTTAGTTAATTCCTTATATTTGTTAGGTTGAAGATATAGGAAGCATAGCAAATGTGACAGTGAACGTATAAAACCTTGTAATTTGTCTCGTAAGGATGCAGGAACACAGAGCAATAGTAAATTGAGATGAGTGTGCGAGAACTTAAACTTCAGTCCTGCTGATTACATTAATTATCTGCAGCATAAAGCATTAAATGCCTGCTGTATGAGAAAACTATGTACATTTATTTTTAACAGAGTAGCCATCCGATCTGTAAATCAGGAAAAGGTCAAGGAATTTTGTAGTTAATCTGGAATTTTAAAAAGTAATTCGGAAAGAGAAAAGAACAAAGGTAAGAAAAAACGATATGAGGATAAAAACTTTAAACCAATTTGTACATTTACTCATTTTGGAGCATCTGTACGTGTTTACTGAAATGGCAGTTCATTGCATCCTATGCCGTCTGCAGCGATATGCTAGTCTGGTACTACTTTGCTCGTACGTAAGGAAGAAACTGCATAGGATTTGCACTTAGTTGGTTGCTGTTTAAATGATAGTACACGTTTTATTTATGTGTATTCTTAGGTGAATTTTTATAATAGAATACGTCTGAGAGAATCTGTGTGCTCCCACATTTAACTGGCGTGCTGCTCTAAGATTTCTTGTTGAAAATCATTCATTACAGTACATGGACAATAACCGTAAGTTAACTGAGAAAGAAAGAAAGAATCTCTACGTCATTCATATGATCTCTCATTATCTGGTACAAATTGTTTTATATTCCCCTACCGTCTTCTGTGTATTGCAATCGATGTGACTGAGGTGGTTGCGGTAATATCGCTAATTTGTAAACAGCCTTGCATATTCTTTTCGTTTCTTTTATTCGTATTCAAAGAAAAATTTTTCTCGCGATGCCTAAATTTCATGTTGATAGCAGAGTTGATTTTTCTTTTATTTGTTTGTTTAAAACGTATTTTTGTGTTTTTAAACACGTTTTTTAGAGACTACAAAAAACTTTTTAAACATTTTCTTAAAAATAAAAATGATAGGGGTTATAATAGATACTCCATTTGCAGTAACCTGTATAACGTTTCAATCGCGCTTTCGGTCTATTCATAAACTAACTCACTCTATGGCTTGGAACTCGCACTAGAAATTGTAGGTTCAATTTTACCAAATTTGTTGAAATTTGCTATTTATTAAAATTCAATGACAAAGCTATTTATTATATAAAAGGTAAAAAGATAAAGGTATGACCTGTGTAATGCGCATGGGGGATTTGGTGGTAGCGTTTCGCATATTCTAAACCAACGGCACGAAGTGAGGTGGGGTGATCAGCCCCACGCTTGGCTGCCTTTTCTCTCAAAGTGGCCAGGAATATAACAATTTCTGTTGAATTTGTGTAATAAATTGCCTTGTCAGCGAATTTTAGTAATAAATTTGATAAGTAATCGAAGGATGAATTTATTACATCCTTTTGGATAAAATCGGTAGAAATGTCGATTTTAAAACAATATAAAAGAAGCTATTGTCTCATATAAAGTAAAAATACATTGGTAGTACTTATGATGGTAAACAGGGTATTAAAAAAGGATACTTACATAGTGAAATCTTGAGATAGGAGCACACGAACTTCATAAACACTATAGAAAATTAGTACGTTTCGCAATAACGTTTTCAACTGGTAGGAGAGGAAATGGACAGGTGCGGGACTGGTGTTAAGGAAACGCCATATTGTCAGCAGAATGCAGGGTGACAGTGTGGCCAGGTTATGGAGGTTGGAAAATGACTAGATGTGACAGAAAACACCAAATGGAGAAGAAAGTGTTAGGTTACTAGGAGTAGGTAAGGGGCTTCCTGAAAGAATAAGAGGGTGCAGAAACAGAGGGGAGGGGTAAATAATAATAATAATGAAGAAGGGGAGAACAAAGAAACAATGTAGAAAAATAGAGTAAAAATGCAACAGGGACGGTACAAAGAGAAAGGAAGACGACGACGACACTGCCCTGCAGGAAGTTACTGGCAGTTGAGGTCGGGTTCATTGTTTGCGGAAAGGATAGAGATGTACGTCCTACCATCTCTTTCTAACTGTGGCAAGTGAGTCAGGGTTCAGGACTTTCAGGATTCTGACTCTAAAGGTTTCGTCAAAGGTTCAGCCGTGATAGGAAGTGTGTTCAGGTATGGGGAGGTGCGGTAGTTGATATTTGAAGGAGTAGCGATGTTTGTTGTTGCAGTATGTTAGAGTAGTTTAGGTTTCGTCAACGTAGAAGGCGGAGCATAGGTTACATAGTAGGAGGTAAACGAGGTTGGAAGACATGGAACTGCCGGAGTGTCGGAAAGAGTACGTCTTGTAAGTTACAGGATGTACGAAGTAAAGCTTGGGATCAAAAATAGGACTGGTTTTGCAGTGAGGTCTATTGCACTTGTCAGGTTTGTGGGGAAGGGGCGGGATAGGTCCAGTTCTGGTGAGAATCGTGTTGAGATTCGGAGGTCTGCGGTAGACAATTTTGGGGTACGACGGGAAAACTCAGTTTCAGGTGACGCAGTGAGTATGGGGTGTGCCAGTTTGAGGAGCTTTTGGAGGGCCTGAAGGCTGGGGTGGAACTGGGTGAGAAGATTGGGAGCGGAGGAAGCTACGCGGGGAGGTCGGTTGGAGTTTGGATGATTACGGGTACGGATAAGGTGTTTGGGATATCCACGGTCATTGAGAGCTGAGAAGAGGGTCCTGAAATAGTTTTGGAGCAGGTCATCAGAGGAACAGATGCGGGAACCCCGGACAGCAAGAGCGTTCGGTATGGTATGGATGGGAGCCGTTATAATGGAGATACTGCATACTGTATTGATGTGAACGCCTGTCTCAAGTCGATTGTTCTTGAGCCAGACATCCACATCAAGGAAAGTTGTGTGTTCCCTCGAGAAGGACCAGGTGAACTTGACGGGGAAGGTGCAGTTGAGGTTTTGCGGAAATGTATCCAGAGGGTGGAGAAATATTCCGTGGGTCCAGATCAAGGAAATATGTAATTATTATAGATCTGCTCTGAAATAACCTGTTTTGTACCCAAGAAGCTTAAAGGATGTGTACAAATGTCTATTATGTTTTGCAAAAAGGGACATTTGTTCATATAGTTCTCTTGTTTTGTCAAGATTACTGTGTATACACTTTTAGCAATCATTTTGTCCACACAGAGTCAGGCTTACTCACTTTTACATCAAACTTCTTCAGTATTTAGTTTGAAAACAATGTATTTAGAAGCTACGACTAGGTTATAATTCCGCTTCCGTGAATTTTTTCGAATTGTTTCCTAGACTCCAGGAATCGCTTATTAATACACTGTAAGTTGTAAAATCATGTCTGTTTACGTTTATATTAAAGCGTCTAAGTAGTATATGACATTACGTATTAATAAAAGCCACCAATTACTTTAAAGCTTGTTGTATTATGGAACGTTTCAATAACACCTTGGTTATCTTTTTCAACTATTCGTTGTCACTATTTCAACGTTTTATGGAACGTTTCAACGGTGTGCTGCTGCCTGGTTGGAAAAGATAACCAAGGCGTTTTTGAAACGTTTCATAATACAAGTTTTGAAGAACTTGATGGCTTTTATTAATAAGTAACGCACGCAAGTAATCAAAACTTAAATCATTTGAGGTGTGAAAAGCTATCAATAACGAAGTATACTGTTCTACAATATAAACTTAGTGGAATTTTTAAAACAGTAATGTGCAGCATTAAGAGAAGTCAAACACAGTGACAAATGACAAAAGTGCAACCCATTGATAATGAGTCTAAACGAACAGTACAGAAGAGCACCTAATAAGTTCTACCACTCGAGATAAACTCCAAGCACCTAGTAAAAATAATTATAAAATCTACACAGTCACTCATTACTGTCGCTTTCCTCATTGAATTTTTATTTCTTTATTTATGGCCTTTGGGTATCTAAGGCTCAGACCGGGATAGTGGAGGGAAAAGGATTAGGGAAGATGTCAGCCAGAGCTTGTGTTGTAAGTGCCATCTCGGCATTTGTCTGGTGTGACAGGAAAAACTTCAGAATGGTCGGCCGCTGGAATGTAACCCACGACCTTCTGAATGCTACGCCAACGGAGAATCTACCACTGAGCTACGGCGGTTCGATTTCCTTCCCTCATACACATAAAAAAGAGGTAGAGCAATGTAAACAAACGCAAATACATGCCCATGAGGTTTTTCTTTTCCTGGCAATTTCTCACAATAAATAAACAAGGAAGATTTGAAATCTCTTGTTTCATGTAGTAGCATTCGGGAGGTCGTTGGTTCAATCTCAGTGGCCGGCCATCCTAACTGGGTTTTCCCTCAGTCACACCAGGCAAATGCCGGGACGGCACCTTCAACTTAGGCTCTGACCGACACCTTCCCGTATCCTTTTCTCCCCTATTCCGGCTTGATCCTTAGATGCCTAAAGGCCATAAGTAACAATTGAAATTGAAAATCTTGTTTCATGTTATTGATAGCGAATTAATATTTCCTACTTCTAGCATTCAACTGATAAAGAACAAATCAAAACAAAGCATTTTATGTCTCCGCCTTGTTTTTTTGGATTAATAAATGGTTGTGGAATGATAAGATTACAACGGCTAGAAGAAGAATCATTGAGGATAGGGCTTGCACAAGAAAATATTTTAGTGCAGATTCGGTTATTCGTTGATTATTGGTTTTTGAGGTTAGAGGAATGAAGAATAGAAGGTTAATTTCTAATACTATTCAAGCTCCGTATCATGAGGTTGATGATACAGAGATTAATGATCCTATTATCAGTGTTATTATGAACATTAATGTTTTAGGATTTTGGTGAGCATTAGAAAGGGAAGGATTAATATTGAAACCTTCATTTGTGAGGTATGATCCCATTAGCTTTATTAGCTTATCTTTCTTTTATGCTTTAGTCTAAGGTGCACGTCAGTTTTTGATGTTGAAGAGAAAAGTTTAATTCTTTCAAGTCTAGGCAGGTTAGTAATGAAAGTATACAGTTTTATGTTTATGCATTGTTTATCCTATCACGATAATCCTTTATTTAGGCACTTCATTTATTTTTTAGATAAATATGAAGTTATTTGTTTATGGAAGTTATATGGGATTTAAGGTTTGTATAATAAAAATAGGATAAAGTTATCGAAAATATAATAAAGATTACAGAGTATATGATACCTTAATTAATAGCTATATTACCGGCTAGATAAATAAATAATGTACATATGTTTCCATTACATGCTAGTATTTACAGCATATGCT
Organism: Lepisma saccharinum; assembly: GCA_022664845.1. Lineage (NCBI taxonomy): Eukaryota > Metazoa > Arthropoda > Insecta > Zygentoma > Lepismatidae > Lepisma > Lepisma saccharinum. The sequence goes on from JAGDQP010022238.1 coordinate 8,077, forward strand.
TATGGAGGTTTTAAATATATATTTTAGGATACAAAAATAAAAAAAATTGTATCCTAATTTACATATGTGCGCAGGTGAGCTGTTGTTAGGGGGGCTTATGGCGTGCAGGTTATTCTAATTTTTGTTGTTACTGGGAAATAGCCTTTAATAATTCAATTGGCAGTAATTTTATAATTTTTTAGTAAAGTTTTATCCTGGCTTGTTTTTCTTTTTTTATGGTTTTTGCACATGTATTGTTTTGAATAAGAATAGGGTGTTCTTATAATTTTGGAAGGATTAGATATAATAAGTGATTAGACAGTATTTGATTTTATTTATTTTAATGTGAGCTTGAAGTAGATATCTATAGTGAGAGGTTCCAGTAAAATTCGTGCCAGCTGCCGCGGTTAGGCTGAGGGAATGGAAGGATATAGATAGTAGTGACTGCTGTAGTTAATGGTTTATATTTAGTAAGAATTTGTATGATTATTTTGATAGGTTAAATTATCATACTTTTTTTCTTTGAGGCTATGAAAGTGTTAATAACTAGGATTAGATACCCTATTATAGAGACTGTAAATTGGAATGAGGGTTGGGGTAGTAATGATTATGTTCTTGAAACCCAAAGAATTTGGCGGTGCTTTAGTCTATTCAGAGGAACCTGTCTCGTGATCGATAGTCCACGTTATAATCTTACTTCTTATTGTACGCAGTTTGTATACCGCCGTCATTGAGAAAATTTGAAGGTGATTTTCAGTACTTTAATTAAGGGGAAAATCAGGTCAAGGTGCAGCTGATTAATAAGTGAAGATGGGTTACAATAGTCTGGTTATTACGGATTTTTATTGAAAAATGAGATGAAGGTGGATTTGAGTGTAAATTTGAATTATATTATTCGAGTGAGTGGGCTCTAAAGTATGCACACATTGCCCGTCGCTCTCATTTTAGGTGAGATAAGTCGTAACATAGTAGGCGTATTGGAAAATGTGCTTAGGTTGGTGAGAGTAGGGATTGTTAGTTTAGCTATTCGTTTACACCGAGGAGGTTTCTGTTCGATTCAGATTATTTTGATTGTTAAGGTAATTATTACTAATGTTGATTGAGTTGTTTATTTTTAATAAGTAAAATAATATGTTGATTAAATTGGTTAGGTAAGTTTCATTAATTAAATTATGAGGTGATAGTAAATTAGTACTGTGAGGGAAATGTCAGTTAAATATTTTAAAATTATTTTTGTTTAAGAAAGTTTATAGGGCTGTATCAGGGAGTATTTAAGATTAAAATAGTATTGTTTTATGCCTTGTTTAGATTACTAACATTTTACGATGGTAAAAATTATGGGTAAAACTAACTTGCGTTCAGACTACCTAACTTAACTTGGTTATCGTGCTTGTACGTGTCTGTAAAGAAACAGGTTGACGTTTCCGTAGAGTAAAGAATCTGCTTGTTACAGGGAGCGGATTAAATTATAAAAAATGAACGCAAAATAAATAAGTTGTAGCGTCACATTTTGTTGATTAGTTCTGCCATCATTCTTTTATATTTTAAAAGTGATACGCATCACTATTATGCTATATATTTCGATAAAGAAAGAAATAAACTCATGAAGTTATTCGTGCCTACTAACTAACTTGCGTTTAGACAGCCGTTTCTTACTAACGTTACAAGATAACCGTCGTAAGTTGACGCCAGTTAAATTTGAAACCCGCGTTAACGGTAACTACCGTTTACATTACTAAAATGAACTCGGGTTAACGTTAACCATGGTAAGATGTAAGTAATGTAAACAAGGCATAATCCCGAAGCAGATAAGAGCTAAAATAGTTATGGGGGTTTTGGTTACAAACTGCTTTTTAATATTGTTTTAGTAATGATAGGTTAGTCGGTTTTTGTGATATCTGGTTGTGCAGGAATTACATTTAATGTAGTGGTCATAAATATAATGTATGATTTTTAATTACTTATTTTTTGGTTGATTATAGTCAGGGGGTGTCCTCTTGACTAGTTATTTTTTCATAATCGTATAATAGATTAATTTATTATTGTAGGCTTAGAAATAGCTATCAGTTAAGATTTTGTTATAAATTATCTAATAATTTTATAATATTTTATCGTTTTTGATTTGGATTTTATTACTGCACTATTGTTGTTATTTTTTTAAGTAAGAAATTATGATACTATTAGTATATATTTTATATTTTAGGTGAAGTTAAAGAAATTCGGTAAATAGATTTCCCGCCTTTTGATGGCGGGATACATGGCCTTTTGATAAAAAATATAAGGTCTGGCCTGCCCATTGAGTTTTCTTTGAATTGCCGCGATATTCTGACCGTGCAAAGGTAGCATAATCATTAGTCTTTTAATTGTGGGTTTGTATGAAAGATTGGACGAGGAGGTAGCTGTCTTTGTTTAATATAGTGGAATTTTATCTTTGAGTGAGAAGACTTAAATGGTTAGGGAGGACGATAAGACCCTATAGATTTTAATATATTTTCTTGGGTACAGGTGGTGTGGTATTGATGTTTTTGTATTTAGGATTATGTATTGAGTTGGGGCAACTGGGAAAAATATAAACTTTTCTTAAATTGTTTTATTTATTAATGTTGTTTATTTGATCCATTATTTTGTGATTATAAGATTAAGTAACTTTAGGGATAACAGCGTAATATCTTTTGAGAGTTCATACCAACGGAGGGGGTTGCGACCTCGATGTTGGATTAAGATTTACTTAGGTGTAGGTGCTTAAGGGAAAGGTCTGTTCGACCTTTATATTCTTACATGATCTGAGTTCAGATCGCCGTGAGCCAGATCGGTTTCTATCCTTCTATTAATTTGGATACTTTAGTACGAAAGGACCAAATATTTGTAATATTTATTTGTTTTAGAAAAAAAGTAACTACTTTGGCAGATAAGTGTATTAGATTTAGGATCTAAAAATGAGGTTTCCTCAGGTAGTAATTTATTACAACTTTTTGTTACGGCTTTCTTCTTATATTATTTTGATAGTTGAGATTTTGGTGGGAGTCACTTTTTGACTTTACTTGAGCGTAAGGTAGGTTATATTCCAAATTCGTCGAGGACCCAATAAGGTGATTTTGTGGTATTCTTCAGACGTTCGCGGATGCTATTAAGCTTTTTTACTAGGGAACAAACGTTTCCTGTTATGTCTAATTATTATCCTTATTATTTGGCTCCTGTTTTTAGTTTGATATTATCCTTACTGGTTTGACTATGTGTTCCTCTTGTTGGTCTAATAGTTACTTTTTCTTTGGATTTATTGTTTTTTATGTTGTAATAGTATGGGGGTTTATACTGTTATGTCTGCTGGATGATCTTCTAATTCTAATTATGCTTTGCTCGGAGGGCTGCGGGCTGTGGCACAGACTATTTCTTATGAGGTAAGTCTTTTTTTAATTTTGTTATCTTTCATTATTTTGAGAGGTAGATACTGTCTTTTTTGATTTTGTTCTTTAGCAAAAGGATTTGTGATTTTTATTTATGTTTTCCGTTGTTCTTGGCTTGGTTGGCATCTTGTTTGGCTGAAACTAACCGCGCTCCTTTTGATTTTGCTGAAAAGGAGTCTGAGCTTGTTTCTGGATTTAATGTTGAATATAGTGCTGGAGGATTTGCCCTTATTTTTGTAGCGAAATATGCTAGAATCTTATTTATGGTGGTTTTGTTTACTATTATTTTTTTAGGTTGTGATCTTTTTCTTATATGTTTTTTGTTAGGGCAGTATTTATTTATTTTATTTATATTTAAGTTCGTGGGACTTTACCTCGGTTTCGGTATAATAAGTTAATATACCTTGCTTGAAGAAGCTTTCTTCCCATATCATTAAATTATTATTTTTTGTTGGGTTTAAGGTTTTACTAATTAATATCTTTATTAATTTAAATGTACTATAATTAGGATATAAAAGTCCTTAGAGTCTCCTCTGTAATATATGTCTAAGCATATGCTTCTTCTCGGCCAAAGGACTAATTTTCCTTTGTTAGAAGGAGATCTCATATTATTGAAAGTTGTGGTACAATTATAAAGTATATAAAGTAAATTACAGTTAGTACTTGGCCTGTCAGAATGTATGGGTCTTCTACTGGGCGGACTCCAATCCAAGTTAGTAGAATAACAACTGAAACTATGACTCATAAAGTGATTTGATTGATAGGGTAAAATTGAAGGCCTCGTATTTTTTGTGATAAAATGGCATAATTATAAGGATTAAGATGGATATAACTAAAGCAACAACTCCAACCTAATTTGTTAGGAATAAATCGTAGGATGGCGTAAGCAAATAAAAAGTATCATTATGGTTGAATCTGTACTGGAGTTACTAGGGGATTTTCTGGAATAAAATTTTCTGAATCTCCTAGCATGTAAGGGTTTAATGGAGATAGTAAAGTTAAGGAGAATATTATAACTAGGAATCCAATAAAATCTTTTGAAGAGTAGAATGGGTGGAATGGAATTTTGTCAGTATTCAGGTTAATTATTGATAGGGCAGCAACAATAAATGGTAGAATGAAGTGGAAGGCAAAGAATCGGGTTAAGGTGGTGTTATCTACTGCAAACCCTCCTCAAATTCATTATACTAATGTTATTCCAAGATATGGGATAGCGGATAGTAGGTTTGTAATTACTGTTGCACCTCAGAAGGATATTTGTCCTCAAGGAAGGACATAGCCAACAAATGCGGTTGCTATTACTGTCAGTAGAATAATCACCGCTACTCTTCATGTGTGGAGGTATAAATAACATCCATAATATATACCGCGTCCTACGTATATGTCTAAGCAAATAAAGAAGAAGGATGCTCCGTTTGCATGTAAGGTCTGCAGTAGTCACTAAAAATTTACGTCTCGACAAATATGTATAACTCTATCAAATGCGAGTTCAATTATGTAAGTATAGTGTATGGCTAAAAATAGTCCTGTAATAATTTGAATAATTAAACATAAGCCTAGTAGTGACCCAAAATTTCATCAGTAAGAAATGTTGATCGGTGCTAGTAGATCAATTAGGGCATTATTAGTAATCTTGAGTAGGGAGTGCTCTTTTCGTATTGGTATTGACAAGATTTGTTAGATCAAAGGGGGCCTTGTTGCAGATTTGTTACTTTTACTACTGCAATTAGAGTAATGAAAAGTTGGTAGATTTAATGTAATGGTAGCTATTGATTTATTATACAATTTTTTTGAAGGGATTTCTTGTTCAATAGTTATTTTTAGTGGGTCTTGAAGGGAGTTTAGAATTGGGCTTAAGTGGGGGTCTTCTGCTTGAATTATAATAGCAGTGATTGTGGGGAGGATTATTATTTTGGTATTAAGGTGAAATATTTCATTTGAGACTAATCTAGTTATATAGATAAATAATACTAATATACCTCCCAGAAATGCTAGAAAAAGTAGGTAGGAAAATCATGGGGTTTCTGAGAGGGTAATAATTTTTAGAGATGTGATAGTTGTATTAATTATTAAGGTGAGTCCTATTGATAAGGGGTGGGTTAGTTGAGTAAATAGGAAGGTTAAGGGTATTAGAATTAGTAGTAAAATTATTGTTAATGTAATATCAAGAGGTAGTTTAATTAAAATATTAGTTTTGGGGACTGAAGATAAATGTTATTATTTTCTCTTGATACTTTCAGGGCAAAATAGGTCCATTTATGATTTACAAGACCATTATTTTTGTAAAATTATGAAAGCTTATGTCAATATTAATTTTCTCTACTTGATCTCTTTTACTGGTTACCATAAGTGTCTGATGCTTTGTTTCTCAGCGGAAGCATTTATTAATAATTCTTCTTAGCTTGGAAATGATTGTTCTGAGTATATTTTTGATGCATTTTTTTAAGTCTATAGGAATTTTATAGTGAAATCTCTTTTAGACTTTTGTTTTTGACCTTTTGTGTTTGTGAGGGTAGTTTAGACCTTAATTCCTCTGCATTCATGGTAATGATTATTTAGGATCTTTGGTTGTATCACAATGTTAAAATGTTTATTCTTTATAGTGTTTTTAATCCCCTTAGGATTTATGGGGAAAATATGATGAGTTGTTCAGAATTTTTTATTTATTTTTTCTTGTTAATTGTTAATAATTGTGTAGGTTTGCAGCCTTAGTGTTTGGGATATAATTTTTGAATTAATAACTTATCTTATTCTTTAGTACTGTTGACTGTGTGAATTATTCTTTTGATAGTTCTGGCTAGTGAAAAAAAAATATCTTCTTTTTATAATGTTGGTTTTATTGGGTTAATTTTAGTATTACTTTTATTACTTTGTTTGAGCTTTATTTCTTCTAATCTTTTTTGTTTTACTTTTTTTAGGGATCTTTGATTCCTACTTCGTTTTTAATTTTTGGGTGGGGCTATCAACCTGAGCGTAGGCAGGCTGGGCTTTGCTTGTTATTATATACCTTATTGGCTTATTTGTCTTTACTTGTTTTTGAATTGGTTTCGGGGGAGTCTTGTATTCTATAGCTTGTGGTTCGTTAATTTTGATATTTCTTTGTTAGACTGTTTATTGTATTGTGCAATGGTTTTGGCATTTCTAGTTAAAATGCCAATGTTTTTAGTTCATTCGTGATTACCTAGGGCGCATGTGGAGGCCCCTGTTAGTGGTTCTATGATTCTTGCAGGAGTTCTACTGAAATTAGGGGGTATGGTTTATTACGTGTTTACCCTTATTTGGAAATGGTTCCTATTAAGTTAAATTTATTGTGGTTTGTGGTTAGAATCGTAGGAGTTTGGGCTGTCAGTTTAGTTTGTCTACGTCAAGTAGATGTTAAATCTTTAATTGCATGTTCTTCTGTTGCTCATATGGGATTAGCATTGATGGGTATTATAACTCTAGGTGTATGAAGATTTAGGGGACTTTAGTTTTAATAATTGGTCATGGGCTATGTTCTTCTGGTTTATTTTGTTTAGTTAATATTTCATATGAGCTTTTAGGGAGTGGAAGCTTACTTATTAATAAGGGGATATTATCTTTTATACCTAGTATAACATTCTTAGTGTTACTAATATGGCGGATCCTTCTACCCTGAATTTATTAGGAGAAATTAGTCTATTAAATGGTGTTACTGGGTGATCTTTTTTAAGTATGGTTGGGGTTGGTTTAATGTCATTTTTTAGAGCTGTTTATACTTTTTATATATATTCTTATATTCAACATGGTAAGTATTATTCTGGTTTGTATTCTTGCTGAGGAGGTACTGTTCGTGAATACTACCTTTTATTTCTTCATTGATTTCTTCTAAATCTTTCAATTCTTTTTGTTGGGCCAAGTTTTCTATGGGTTTAAATTTAATTGGTTATTGTAACTTAGGTAGTTTAGTTAAAATTTTGGTTTGTGGTACTGAGGAATATCTATAATAATGATCCCTGCGTCGTGGTGTGAACATATCCTATTTGTGTCATTTCTTTTGTATTTCTTTTTAGTCTATCTTTTTTTTTGCTTGAGGAGTTAACTTACTGCTTTTTGATGTTAGTCTGTTTATTGAATTGGAAATTATTAGAGTCAATAAGAGTTCGGTTATTATGACTGTTTTACTAGACTGAATGTCTTTAATCTTTATAAGATTTGTATTATATATTTCTAGTATAGTTACTTATGACAGAGGGCAGTATATATCTAGTGATTTTTATATTAATCGTTTTATTTTTTTAGTACTTATATTTGTTTTGTCAATAATATTATTAATTATTTCTCCTAATATTATTAGTATCCTAATAGGGTGGGACAGGCTTGGCTTAGTATCTTATTGTTTAGTTATTTATTATCAAAACGCACGGTCTTATAATGCTGGCATATTGACTGCTTTATCTAATCGAATCGGGAATGTTTGTATTTTACTTGTAATTGCTTGAATACTAAATTACGGAAGTTGAAATTATATTTTTTATTTAGGAGATTTAATGGGAGGGGATGAAATAGTAGTTATTATAATTCTTGTTGTGTTGGCTGGAATAACAAAAAGAGCTCAAATTCCTTTTTCGGCTTGATTGTCGGCTGCTATGGCTGCGCCTACACCTGTTTCTGCATTGGTTCATTCTTCTACTTTGGTAACCGCGGGGGTATACTTATTAATTCGTTTTAGTGATGCTTTAATTAATAGATTTGCGGGACGAGTATTGTTACTTCTTTCTGGTTTAAGCATATTCATAGCCGAAGTGGGAGCTAATTATAAATATGATTTAAGGAAAATTATTGCTTTACCGTCTTTGAATCAATTAGGTTTGATGATAATAATTTTATAATAGGATTTGCTATATTGGCTTTTTTTTAACTTGTTGACTCACGCGCTTTTTAAGACTTTATTGTTTTTATGTGTCGGGACTATTATCTATGGGGTAGGGGATACCCAAGACATCCGTTGTATAGGGGGGCTTGTGTTTCAAATACCATTAACTTTGTCTTGTTTAAATACAGCTAATTTAAGTCTTTGTGGTACTCCATTTTTGGCTGGGTTTTATTCTAAGGATTTGATTTTGGAGGTGGGGTCAATGTCGTGAATTGATTTAGTTAGATTTTTATTATTATTATTTTTCTACTGGATTAACTGTATGCTATTCTATCCGTTTGAGATATTACTAAGCGGGATGGGGTTTGCTGGCAGTAGTTGCCATTTAGTAGGGGATAATGGAAATTGGGTTATAATTCGAGGAATATTAGGTCTTACTATGGCCTCTATTTTCGGAGGAAGAGTTATAGGTTGGTTATTATTCCCTTGTCCATCTGTAGTTATGTTACCGTTGCCTATTAAAATGGGGACTTTAATTGTTAGTGGGATAGGTGCTTGAGTAGGGGTGTTTTTAGGAAGTTCTCAGCTGGGAAAAAGTCAAGTAACTTCATGTGGGGTTTATTTATTTATAACTATAATGGGCTCTATATGGTTTTTACCTTATCTACTAATCCGATTTTCTCTTTGTGCTGGTGGGGGGCGTATGCAAGGATTACTGATCAGAGTTGAAGTGAAATATTAGGGGCGCAGGTAATCCATAATTTTATATCAGGTAGTTCTACCTTAGTGACTAAAATACAGTTTAATGATTTTAAGTCTTTTTTAAAAATTTATTTTAATTAAATTTTTAACAATTACTATTTTTCTTCTTTTTTTGAGTGGCTTATATATAAAGCGTAACACTGAAGATACTAAAAAGAATATTTTATGCTTCAAATAGGGTACTACCTGAGAAGGTTTCCCATTACTACCTTGAAAAAGTAGTGTAATTATTATGCTAAGGGGGTTAGTAATTAAAGAGGTAATAACGGGATTTAACTGCTAAAGATAAAAGTTAGCAGCTTTTTCTTGTTTTATGAACTACTTACCTCCTTGGTTGGGGATGGTTACTTCAAAATTTCTCATTTTTATTATTAACAGTAATATGACTCTAATTTGGTTTCAACTAATAAACAAAGGAGTTCATCTGAGTTCAGGTCGAAACTGAATGCAATCTAATTTTGCTTCTCGTTCAGTAAGATAAGTTGATGGGCAACACCTTTTGGCTACAAACCAAATGTTATGGTTAACTATTATCCTATGAAGGTCACTCTAGTGATCCTTGATTTCATTCATGGTACAGGCCGATGAATAAGATTAGTTCAAGGTATAATTATGGAGGTGGTTAATGTAACAGTGATGGAATGAAGTAAAACAATTTCTACATAAAAAATTAGAAAGATTACTGCAAATAAGAAGAAGCGGTCGAGAATGGAATACAGGCGGATGATTTGGGGTCAAAGCCGCATTCAAATGGGGATCTTTTTTCTCGGTCAATGATTTTTTTATAGTAGAGAGGCAAGTAATATTATAGTAATTGTAACTATTATTGTGATTGGGGCGGTGGTTAGAATTATATATATTATCTATTTCATTTTATATGAATTTTCTAATTGGAAGTCAGATGTATTATTTATACTAAATAGACGGATTAGCCCCTTCATCAGTAATTGGAAATATAGAGGAATAGTCATAATATATCTACAAAATATCATGCTGCTGCTTCAAACCCAAAATGGTGGTTAGGGGAGAAGTTATATATTATATACCGAAGAAGGCATACTATCAGAAATGAGGAACCAATAATTATGTGAAGACTGGAATCCTGTTGCTATAAAGAAAGTAGATCCATAGGCAGCGTCTGAAATTGTAAATGGTGCTTCGTAGTATTCGAAGGCTTGTAGGGCTGTAAAATATAGGCCTAGGCAGACGGTTAAAGCTAGAGCTTGAGAAGTCTGTGTGTGATTTGCTTCTATAAGTCTGTAATGGGCTCAAGTTACTGTATCTCCTGATGCTAGTAGAATTGAAGTATTAAGTAGGGGAACTTGTATGGGGTTGGAAGGTTGAATTCATATTGGTGGCCACATTATTCCAATTTCTACTGTAGGGGCTAGTCTTCTATGGAAGAAAGCTCAGAAGAATGAAATGAAGAAAAATGATACAATAAATAGAATTATACCTCACTGAAGTCCGGTGGTAACTTGGATTGTGTGGATTCTCGGGAGATATCTCGTCAGCATTGATTTATTGTAAATCTAATAATTAAAAGACCTAGAAAAAATAACTGGATTAAATTGATGGATTCATTTAGTTAGGTCCGTTGTGGTAACATGCTCCAAGGGCTCCTGTGAGGGGTCCTGGGCTTTGATCTACTAGATGGTATGGGTGGTTTTGTGGTGCTGACATATGTAACTTCGCTTGAGTATAGAGTTGTTAATACTGCAAATACTTGCAAATAGATTGTATAATTGCTACTGCGGACTTCAGTATTAATAATAAGATTTGTCTGATCATTATTAATGAAAGGAGAGATATAGTTAAGCTTGAGTCCGTTCTCCCAAGAAGGGGTAATAAGAGATATCCAGCTATTAATTTGCTATTAACCGGACTGCTAAAGTGCCGGGTCGAATAATGTTTCTGGTAATTTCAATCCATACTATAAAGGATATTAGGGGCAAATATGTGTTGGGTATGATTAATTTAGCCATATAGTATAAAGCTTAGTCATATTGGAAGGGCAAGAGTTAGTGTAAATGTTAAGTGACTAAATCTTGTGAAAATGTAAGGGAAGAGGCCTGTGAAGTTATTGAATATAATAAACGCAAATAGGGTAATAAAAAGGAATGTTGTTCCTTTATGGGTATTTTGAGGCCCTAGAATTGTTTTAAATTCCTTGTGAATGGTTGTTGTTAATATATTTCATATAATTGTTGTTCGTGACGGCAAAAATTAATATGATGTTTGAATAATTAATAAGCCCAGAAAGGTGCTAAGCCTATAACGATTGGTATGAAGCTATGATTTGCACCGCAGGTTTCGGAGCATTGCCTAAAGAATAGGCCAATTCGTTTTACATTTATACCTACTTGGTTTAGGCGGTCGGGGGTTCCGTCTGCCTTTAGGCCTATAGCTGGTATGGTGCATGAGTGGAGAACGTCTGCTGTAATTAATACTGAATGTCTGTATTAATTGGTAAAATTACTCGGTTATCTACATCTAGGAGTGGGAATTTTTTTAAATTTCGTTAATTGATATATGAACCTCTGTTCGGACCCTGCCCTTTATATGTAACGCTTCGCTGTTGTGCTTCAGAAAAGGTGATTTATCCAGGATTCAAATATGATAATAAAGTGATAATAAATATGGATATGAATGAGAAGGTAATTATACTGTAAGATGATGTCTTCGATATTATAATTTTTATTGAGAATATTGATTGAACTCGTACAAAAAGAAATTAAATTGCAAACACAGCATAAGCAAACTTTTTAAATCTTCGTGAATTAGAGTGAATAGAATTGCAGTCACAAGATGAATGCGTATAAAATAATAAAAACAGTTCGATATTGAAAGGATTGTGTACTATAATAACTCAGTCAAATATTTGTCGTGTTGAGTTACTCCCCTGTTACACTATTACTTTAAGATTGAGCTGAATATTTATATATATATATATATATATATATAATGAAAGTATATGTGTTCTCCCTAAGGCTTTTCTCCTGTATGACTACGGAATATGGTACGTCGAAAAAATGATAATTAATCTGTGTGAATTATTCACTTAGGTTTCACTGACTGCTTGTTCCTGTGTGCGTTATTTTTGGCTCTAAGAATATGTTGGCACTTAATCTGAATATGGCCAATTCGCAGCAACACTATCAAAGATGAAAGATCACAATCAGTAAGTACGTTTTATTTTTACAGAACTTCAGCGAAGTCTACTGGAATTCCTATCTTTTTGGATATGGTATATGAATATGAGAAAGTACAGAATATCTCTCTCTTAGCATTGCACTGTATTCCGAAGATGAGTTCCGTGTTTGCACTGAACTGAAGAAATAACTTGAACTAAAAGTTCAGGAACTTGATTCTCCACTGATCAAATTCACCTGACATACTTTTATATTCGCATAGCAATTTATCGCACCTACCATACATGTATTTCCTTTTCTATATGTAATGGTTTTATTGGAAGTAGATGAATATCACTTTTAATGGAATGTAAGTTTATATAACTTATTATAGAAGGTAAGTCTTTATCGCTTTTAATGGAAAATAAGTGCCATTTAACAACTTCTCTGCGCTTAATATGAGTTTGACGTTTTTATTTACAACACGTAAATTATTCAAACTCAATAAGTAACGTTGACTCACTAATACGTGACTTTACTATGGCAGTCAAACACGAAAGTGTTTATCTAAGCTTGTGCGATCATACACATCACAGCGACTGTAGTGATATAGTCTAATCGTCGTTCGAAGAATTTAATTACAAAGAACTGTCCTTTGTACAGCGAATTCTAAAGATTAATATGCACCTATTAAACTTTCCTGTTCCTAATAACTGTTCTGATAAGGTTCTACTTTCACTGATACCTTGCTATCAAACAGTTCTTTACTACAAAGAAACTCTAGCCAGCGTCTTGCCGAACGAATGATGCGTGCGAGAGGATACAAACCGAATACACGCATAGATTTAATGTTCCTCTGGAAGAACACTTCTCCACAAAGATTTTCTATTTAATACAACCTTTACAACACGGAGATATTCGATCGAACCATCTTCATCGCTGGGGTATCGTGGGTTTTCAACCTACAGACGATGATTAGCAATTTTTCTGGATAGCTGAGACTGGCGGAATCCTGTCCTACTTCCCATCAGGTGGCGGATTTCACTTTCTGCAACGATTTCCTTACGAGGTACTCACCCTCCTCTGGCTGCGAGAACCTAACGCTACACTACCAAAGAGCTCGTCACAGATTAGCGTGCCCCTTTCCACAATACACTTAGTGTCAGGCGCTACAGCTAACCATACCGATCTAGCTGGAGCTCTTCGAAGTCTCAGGCGTTTTTCAGCGAGCCTAAAGACTGACTAACTCTTCTTCACTGCGTAAATCAAAAACATTGGTTCAATCAACTAGAGGTTTACACTGACTTTGATCTACGTTTTCCTCTTATCTGAAGTGACAACCCTCGCCACTACTAGGAGATCTGTATGACAACTTTAAGTACACGCTCGACTTCTGGAGTTAACTATAGATAATACACATGTATATTTTGAATCCCATATTATGAAAGCATTTTTTATTATTTATCATCTTACTGATGTAGCATCGTGACCTTCAAAATACATCACACAGTCTAATCTAAAACGCTCTTTGGAGCGGATAAGACCTCAGCCTTTTTAGACTATTGGTCTGTTGAAATGTATATATGTGAATCGATAAAAATGAATTGATATAATCGTGAAAAAGGTATAAATATGAATATAATAAAAAGTGATAAGGAATAGTATATAGTAATAAAGTATTGTACGTGATTCATGGGCTCGCCACCTCTATAAAGAGGTGTGAGATGATTGAGAAACGACATATACGTGATGCATGGGGGAGTCAAGAAGAGAAAACTGCAACAGAAAATGATATACGTGTAAGGAAATATGTAGTGTATGTGTGTGTTATATGAATGTAACTGTGTATGTCAAAATGTCTAATGTGCACTTAAAAAGTATATCACAATTTGTCACCACACCACACATCACTAGATGTTCTCAGTTGCACGTCTAATCGTCCCTTTTTCAGTCCTTTTGCGCAATCTTGAACCAAGACGAGAAAGTTGCTACTACTTAGCGGATCGCTAAATAGTTACAGTAATAAGGTAATGTATGTCAACTACCTTTTTGTAAATTCCGATGTGAAATAAAGTTGCTAGTTTCACTGAATGTGAGATTACCTTTGTCTGGTCATATCTTGAAGGCGAATAAATACAATTTTGATAAGCGTACGAATTCTAGTTGCAAAAATATCGTGCAATTCTTGTTTCGTTTTTTTAAACAGCGCACACTTCTTATAATCACGGCTACATGTAATGTGTACACGTCACACTTTTTTTCAGTGATTCTAGGAAGAATTGCATAACTTTTTTTTTAGTGATTCCGGGGATAATCGGAATATCAAAGGATATCGGGGAAGTCACCAATACGATTCCTCTTTCAAAATAATCCCTCGTCTCTTTTTCGCATACTAAATAAGCATGGCAAGATTATAAGCGCTTCATTCAGTACAGGATTACTATCTATGTGTCGTGAGTAAATGAGGGATTTTCATGCAACTTTTCGTTTCTCTATACTAAAATTTCAATTTTGAGGAACTTTGATCTTATATTCACAGTCAAAGGCAAGTGGATTTTTTCACTGATTTCAATGATTCGGACGAGATATTACTTTTATATGTAATTAGTTTTTTGTGTGTAATGGCAAAAGCATTTTCAGTTCTATAACTGTAACCATATTCAAGGCATAAATAACACAGTACGAAGTACAGTACCTTTCATCAGAGGCGGAACTACTGCCCCCCTCAACTGCTGATGGGGGCGATAGTAGTAGTAGGGGCACTTGAAAACACTTTGTGAGGAATTGCACTACTTTGCCCATACCTGGCTGATAGCAAGGAGTCCATTTCCCAGGGCTGTATGATACGCTGTGTCGCCGTGTTTGTTTATAATGTATAAAAGGCTACGACGCCTTTTTTCATCCCCTTCGTGAGAGGTTACGGCACCTTTTTTCACCTCTATTTATAAAAGATTTCGAACACATTTTCCAATCCTTATTTAACATAGCACACATTTCATAAAAAGACTACGACCCCCATTTAATATAGCAGAGATTACGCCCTACAACACTATGGAAGGCTACGATTCACCCCCTCTTTCACATGGCAGAGATTACGGCCCCTCTTTTCTTTTGCATTCTTATAAAAGGCTACGAGCACTTTTTGACCTAACCCAACATAGGGGTGATATTTTTTGCATCCCCATATTTAACATAGAACAGATTACACGTCCTCTAGGCTATTTGACCTAACATAGCATTTCCTCTAGGCTAGCTGATATTTCTTGCATCCCCTATTTATAAAAGTCTACGAACACATTTTTTCATCCCCTACGAAGCTCTTTTTCATCCCCTACACAGCACCATAGCAGAGATGGACTACGAACCCCTATTTAACATAGCAGAAAATTTATAAAAGACTATGGCACCTTTTTTCATCCCCTATTTAACACAGCAGAGATTAACCCCACATAGTGCATAAGGTTACGAAGCTACAGAGGCTACAATCCATCCCCTTATTTAACATAGCAGAGATTAACTCCACACAGTGCACAATAGAAGATATTCCATAAAAGGTTACGATCCCTTTTTTCATCCCTCATTTCATGAAAGGCTACGGCACCTTTTTTAACCTCTGTCTATCATGGCAGAAATTACCTGACCCACACGTTACGCCCTCCAACACTATGAAAGGCTACGACCCCTTTTTCAACCCCTATTTAACATAGTAGAGATTAACCCCATACAGTGCACAATAGCAGATTTTTCATCCCCTACACAGCACCATAGCAAACATGGACTACGAACCACTATTTAACACAGCCCATAGGCTACGACCCCTTTTTTAACATAGAAGAAATTTAACCCCCTATTTAACACAGCACAGAGGCTACGGTCTTACAACAGTGCCAATGTCAAATTTGAAGCCAGTTTATTTACCTAACCCACATAATAAACCACACTCGACCGAATGGTCAATAGTATTCAAAACGCTTATAACCACAACAAAGGGTCACTAATAGGTGAAAACTACCTAGGCCGAAGTCAATAAATTAGTACTATGGTCAAATTTCAAATATTTAAGTGTGTATATCTCGTAAACAACGAAACATATTCAGATTCTGTTTTCACATTTAGTATGTGGGCATCGAGTACTATATGCGAAAGAATTGGCGACCTCGAGGTCAAATATTTAACCCTGTATATCTCGTAAACGGCTATACATATTGAAATTCTGTTTTTACATTTGGTATGTGGGCATCGAGTACTATATGCGAAGAAAGTGGCGACCTCAAGGTCAAAGGTCAAATATTAAGTGTGTATATCTCGTAAACGGCTAGACATGTTGAAATTCTGTTTTCATATTTGTTATGAGGGCATTGAATATTATTTGTGAAAAAAATCACTCTTATTTATCATGTTATACAAGTAGCTACAACTAGCTAAGTATGACGTCATTACAATTTCTGTCAATATTGAAATGAGACATTCGTCGAAAAAGAATACATGGTGGTCAAGAGGGTATTAACAATCTGGAGATCAACACAGTAAAAATATTTCCTTTGAAGATCAACGTAAATAAAACAAAACTGATCAGAAATAGATTGATACCATGGAATGCAGTTTCAAGGCCGTTACATTGGCTGCCAATTTGTGATTTTGCTTCCTCCATACTATCCTGCTAACCAGAGAAAGCGAGAGAGTTTAATATTACAAATGAAGATATATGTAGGTTTATGTGGATGATGATGTTTTAATGTGGATAATCAGCTTCATTGTATCGATAAATGTACATATTATAACGAACTGTTTATGTGTATACAAGGTACCCACACAGCACAATCACGTTAAATAAACGTTTATTCACCTTTTTCTTAAATGTTTAATAAACGGTGAATTTTGGTTAAATTTACGTTGATTACACGTTTAATCAACTATCGGATTAGTGTTATAAGAAATGTTGATTCAACGTTGATTCTGACGTTTAACAAACGTTTTAAAGACGTTGAATTAAAGCTTTCCCGCAACTTATTTTTGGCATTGACGTTGATTTAACGTTACAGAACGTTGTATAAACGTCTACTCAACGTTTATACAACGTTTAGAGAGAAGCAAAATTCAACCTTCAGGACAAATTTAGTACCTTTCCCAAAAATCCCTACTTACAACGAATATTTGAATCTGTGATGATGAACAGAATAATATAAGTTTCCCAGACCGAAATCTAGTACTTCAGTGTTCAGTACGATACAATTTTATGATTGATTCCAGTAAAAATCATTTGATTATAGGATTTTAACCTGGAATCAACCCTAAAATTGCAATTTCACTTAAAGCATATCGTACTGAATATTGAAATACTAGGCTTCGGTCTGTGAAACTTACATTATTCTGTTCATCTGCACAGATTTTACTTTTCGTTATAAGTAGGTATTTTGCTGGAAAGGTACGAAATTTGTCCTGAAAGTTAAATTTTACTTCTCTCCAAACGTTACAATCCAACAATCCGGGTTTGATTCCCAGTGGGAGAAGTTGGAACAATTTTACCTAGGCCGTAAGTTCCAGAGGTCGACGCGTCTCTGAAAATATTAAATAACACCTAATGAAGTTTTAGCATAAAACTTTCACTGGAAATTGTTTCTGTAGGTTAGGAAAACTCACAAACGTTCAACGTTGAATCAAAGTTGTGCTTTCCACCATTTTAGATGGTTTAAAAGCACAATTTAATTCAACGTTTAAAAAACGTTTAATACTGGTCATTCTTTAAACGTTTATTAATTACGTTGATAAAATATATAATTCAACGTCACCAAATACAACGTTGTCAAAATTCAACGTTTACAAAACGTTAATTCAACATTGTATGCTGTGTGGGGTAAGATCAATATTATGGCAAACCAAATTACTCCACGGTTTGCAATCACTCAAATTTTTTATACCTCTTACTATGCATTCTATCACAGAACGAAACAAAAATTCATATCATGGTTAGTGACAAATATGTTACAATATACTTGTATTCAAAATGGAGCAAATGATATAAACATGTTTCAACAACGATTACAGTATGAACTCAGTGTATACAATCAAAAAAAAATATCTTCTCAAATTGTTGTCAATATTTGGGTTAATCGGAATGTAACGTGATTCTTCATAGACATACGAAACTATAATACAATTGACATAATACTTTGATTATACTATATTTACCAGTAGTTAAGGATCAAAACACACCATTAATCACAGAGCACAATCAAGTTAAATAAACGTTTATTCAACTTTTTCTTAAATGTTTAATAAACGTTGAATTTTGGTTGAATTTATGTTGATTCCACGTTTATACAACTATTGGATTAGAATTCTAAGAAATGTTGATTCAACGTTGAATCTAACATTTAATAAATGTTTTAAAGACATTGAATTACACATTTTCTGCAACTTAATTTTGGCATTGACGTTGATTCAACGATAAATAACGTTGGGGAAACGTCTACTCAACGTTTATACAACGTTTGGAGAGAAGCAAAATTCAACCTTCAGGACAAATTTCGTTCCTTTCCCAAAAATCCAGACTTACAACTAATATTTGATTCTGTGAAGATGAACAGAATAATATAAGTTTCCCGGACCGAAGTCTAGTACTTGAATGTTCAGTACGATACAATTTCAGGGTTGATTCCAGAAAAATATCCTTTGATTATAGGATTTTAACCTGGAATCAACCCTAAAATTGTAATTTCAATTAAAACATCTCGTACTGAACATTGAAGTACTGGGCTTCGGTCTGGGAAACATTTGTTCTGTTCATCTGCACATATTTAAATATTCGATATAAGTAGGGATTTTGAGGGAAAGGTACGAAATTTGTTCTGAAAGTTAAATTTTACTTCTCTCCAAACGTTACAATCCAACAATCCGGGTTTGATTCGCCGTGGGAGAAGTTGAAACAATTTTATCTAGGGCGTAAGTCCCAGAGGTCTCTGAAAATGAGTACCGGGGGCAACCATGGGGGGGGGAACTAAACCGGTAGCGAAAGCCACCCAAAGTGGCTGAAACAGCCGTGCACTGACCACGTGCTCTCCGCGAAAAGCCATGTTGCAGGTCTTGGCCCTTTGTGGGCTGTTGCGCCATAGTTTTTTAGTACACGTAACCCGACATAAACTGTCTGGGAAGTGAAATGATGACAAAAGCCTTCGTTCACAACATTAAGGACCTAAATGTGTAATTCAAACTCACTCCCACTAGGATACCAATCTAACAAACCCCTCAACCTAGTAATGACGGAAACTACTAATTGAAGGATCAATAAAAATTAAGCACAAATAATACTTGAGTACGTATAAACGAAACTTATTTATTAAGAAATAGCACGTCTTAGCGAAAATGTATGTAAAATAAATAAATATTCAGAATGAACTTTAAATAATGCGAGAAAAAAAACAATGATCTTTAAATCCATACTTTCTAAAAACTCCACAATCAAAAATACTAGTTGTCTTCTTTAATTGTATATAGTTACATACATACAATATGCTCTTACCTATAAGAGGCATCTGAACGAAATAAAAAAAATATACATTTTCAAAACAGAATTACCCCTCGTGGAATTGTTCGATTCATTCAGTAAGTCTGAGAATTGTCAGTACCACATTTATTGCTTTTAAGAAGATGAGACAACCTATTCTACGAAGAATGTATAAAAAAAATTTGAGCAACTTATTCGGATTTCCTCCTGTCATCACACACGAAACTGTTTCCTTCATCCGAACCAAAAGATAGAAAATCCTAGACTGTCGCAATGACTTCCCTTTTGGGAGGATGAGTTGCAAGAGTCCCTACCTTGTAATCAATGGATCCCAGGTTCGATTCCCGGTGGAGACACATAAAGTTCAGAGCCCACGGTAAACTGTAGGTTCCGTCCTTATTACATATTCATCAGATGGAAAGTAATGGCAAACCACAGTCGATTCACGTGCCCAGGAACCTTACCTTCCTTAGGGGACATCATCATCATCACATAAATAAATAATTAAAGTTGAGAGAATGGTTAAAAACTGAATATTGGTCACCTTCACCTCATTCTGCGATAGTTTTTCCGGTGGTCGGAAACCGGTGCCATACATATTATTAACATTAATTCCAGTTAACAGCCATAATGGACAGGTACTGGTTCCACGCCAAACTTTTGCACCAGAGATCTCGCCACGCAATAATTGCCTGCCATAATACTCAATAAACATATATTTTTCTACTGTGATTACCAATGTTTCCTCTTTCAACGTGTGTACATCTATCTATGGCTAACACCTGTATGTTAACTTTAAAAGCTTCATCGATACATAACTGCAATTCCTCTACCTACTAACGATGTAGACAATGGATATTGAATGTGTGCGTTCAACGCTGAATAACTGAGTCTCACACAATTTGAAACAGTCAGTGAGAATTCGGCCCGCTTCTGAACATCGAAACGATTTAGTAGAAACATGAGTTGCGCGATCCACTTATCAGAAGCCTTATTTATTTACTTTCAAAACTCTAGTGGAACCTAATATGAATTTATACATAACCACACTGGAGAAAAACAATACCTGGCAACGCAAATGAGTTGCTATTTGATTTTTTCTTTCTGGCCGCCCTCCTTTTTAAATTTAAATATTTATGGCTTTTAGGCATATTTGTCACAGACAGGATAGCATATGTAAAAGGATGTGGGAACCAAGCCGGCTAGGGCCTACTTTGAAGATACCGTCCAAGTAATAGGAGGACAGGCTGCTCGGAGTGAACCCAGGAGAACCTTGAAAATGTGAAATAATACTCTACCAAAATGTGAAATAATACTAGGGCTAAGGTTGCTTAGTTGATTTCGCTACTCCTCTTCGATTATACATGTTGACAGAAACTTTTCACTCTTTCTCCAACGTGTACAAGAGCAAGTTTTTCTCCGTGTACAAGGGCAGTTTAATAGCATTATTTACATAACCAATAAGCGTCTTCTATACTATCTGTAACCTAACACCATAGAATGGACCACTTCTCTAAACTCTTCGCGACTGATTTCCAGGCATTTTCTTCATGCGACTGATATTATAATGTATTCAACATCTTGCACGTTATACATCGTGTATAAGTGCATTTTGCTACTGAAATATAGCGTATTGAAAGTAGATCTCCTTAATCTCTTGATCCTGTTTACTACTGATTTTCTCGGATTGGAAAAACTTATCAGGCACACATATAACTGATAAAACATAGGAAAATAAGATTATATTTACATTGTGTCATTCCCCTTTTCTAGTATACTTCATTTCATTCTTCCTCAAACTAAATCCCCTACCGGCTCCGCCACACCGTTGGAGTTAAGTCAGCAGACAAACAAAGAAGAATGAGACTTGATTTCAATTCAATTCAATTCAATTTATTATTTCCAATATTCTTATTACATTATATTTACAGATTTTAGTCAGATTTAAGAAGAATCCTAGCTTCAGCCGTTTTGGATTCTCCTTTTGCTTATGTCACATACAGGTGGCACAATGTATTTTCTTGCTAGATATAAAGTTTAACAAGCACAATACAAAAACACTAAAATTACATAAATACTTTTATAAAGTTAAAAAAAAAAAAAGAACAATCTAAAATATTACCAATTGACGTACAAACATAAATCACATAAAACACTCATATTACGTAAATACATACATATTAACAACAATATTAACTGCATTGATGACATATTATTACAGTTAAAAGGAGAAACAATTCTAAAAATAATAATCAAAATAATCCTAAAAATAATTCTAAAAATAATCAATCGCAATGCAAAACATGATAACATATGAAACTTGTGGACATCTTAAGAATAATAGTACCATTGATGGTTAATTACAAAAAAAAAACATAAAAAACAAAGGACCAAATAAAAAAAGAGTAACTATACAAAGAGCTGAGAGAACAAAAGGCAAACGCATATCGTAGTCATTGTTTGAATGTCAAATAGAAGTGCATTTCCATCAACAAAAAGTGATATTATATAACACCTAGTGAAGTTTAAGCATAAAACTATCACTGAAAATTGTTTCTGTATATTAGGAAAACTTACAAACAATCAACGTTGTGCTTTCCACTATTTTAGAAGGTTTAAGAGCACAATTTAAATTCAACATTTCATAAACGTTTAATACTGGTCATTCTTTAAACGTTTATTAAATTACGTTGATGAAACGTATTTTAACGTCACGAAATACAACGTTGGCAAAATTCCACGTTTATAAAACGTTAATTCAACGTATTCAACGTTTATAAAACGTTAATTCAACATTGTGTGCTTTGTGGGTTAGTTGTACTGCAACCGAATGCATTGAGAGTAAGTTAAACCTTTGTAACTAATTGATGTATGTATCTGGGCAATAAAAATATTAAAAAAAGATGACTGAATACTAGAATAGATAGGATCTGTCAGTGAAATATTTGTATTATTTTTAATTCCAAGGGGAAAATGGGGTCGCGGAACAAGCGCGAA
>JAGDQP010022239.1:0-14342 GCA_022664845.1 Lepisma saccharinum
AACTATATCACGTGACACGTTGAGGATTGTTCGATTCGAATTTCAAGCTTCGCTTGTCATGCTGACTACATTATCGTTTCCTTGTGGATTTCAATGCGGAAATCGAAATTTGCTAATTTGGCCAAGATGGCCGTATCCGGAATCTATATCACGTGACAACTACTATTATTAATATTACTACTACTACTAGTGCTAATGCTAGTACTATTACTACCACATGATGTATGGACAGAACAACCACTGATAACAAATAGACAGACAGAATGGAAATATAGAAAGAAACCCTTGGGTAACCTTTCACACGATTTTCCCATTCGAGAAGGAAAAGTAGAAACTGCAATGTTATGAAGACACATGTGACATTTTCCATTGAATATTGAAGCATTAAATTGAATTATCAGACTTGGTTGTTCTCAAGCCGGTTAAGCCCTGCCCGTTTGTGCCTTGCCCGGCCCGTTTACGCCCTGCCCGGCCCGTTTGTGACGGCCCGTTTGTGCCCGGCTCGAGATTCGGGCCGGGCCGGGTAGGGCCGGTCAAAGTATACAGATCCAGCCGGGCCTGGGTTTGCAGGGCTCTGGTGTAAATACGGGTGTTGCAAGAGCGCTCGAACAATCCGGAGAAAAAAAAATCATATTTTGAAGCATTTTTTACTCTTCTTTCCAAAAGATCATTTATGAAAACAGATATACAAAATTGTTACTTACACCGTACCTGAGAGTGACTGATGTTAATGTATGTTTTGTGATGTTTAGCTGTCTAAACAACGCAAAAGAAGAATAGTATAGTTTTGTGCAAGAAAGCATCACTGCTTATCATCAACCATCACTGCTTTTCCTTTTAACTTCTCCAGTCATCTACCTAATTATTTAAAAATTCTTAATTATATTTAATTCTACACTACCCACACAATTTTCTTCTGGTTTTACAAAAGATATTAAAACAATATCATACCATACGTAATTAATAAGCTTTTAGTTTGACGAGATTTGTACGAAATAGATTGAATGCTGACAACACACTTAGTCTGTTACTAACTAACTTCAGCATAGAATGTAGAACCCAAAACACTCGTGTCAAAAACAAAGCCAAGTTCCCAAGCAGTACAATAAAGAGAGATGTTTAAACATATAGAAGTTTTGATATATAAAATAGGCCAAGTTCCTTCCCAAGTAGGTCTCATATCGATTTAGCTAGATTTTATGGAACAAATGAAATTTTCTTATACTACTTACATGACTGGGATTGTTTAAGAACTTGGCTAACTCTCTGGTAATTCTACTAGCACATACTTAAACACTGTACTGTTCGATTAAATTTCAGACCAGTTGGCCAAGTTCTTGAAACAATTCCAGTCATGTAAGCAGTATAAGAAAATTTCATTTGTTCCTTAAAAATTTGTTAAATCAATATGAGAACTACTTGGGAAAGAACTTGGTCAATTTTGTATATCAAAACTTCAATATGCTGAAACATCTCTTTTTTGTTCTGCTTGGGAACTTGGCTTTGTTTTTGACACGGAGTGTTTTGGATTCTGATATCACAACAGTTGTGAATTTAATTTTATATTTAGAATAGCTTTGGGGGTTGATGGTAGTTAGGGATAGGTTAGCTATTGCTCCTACTCGTTTCTAAAAAGATCATGCTGTGACAATTTCAACGATATGTAACATACTATGTATCTAATCTCTTTATTTTAAGGGATACTTTTTAGGGTTGATGGTGTTTATCGGTATGTTAGCGATTCTGACTACTTTCAAAACAGATCTCGATGAGACGATTTCAGTGATATGCAACATTCCAACTGTCAGACATTTATGTTGATTTTACAATTTTAGAGGCTATTTTGTCCCTAGAGGTCGCACCCCACATTTTGGACTTTTCTGAAGGTTTACAAGTACCCCCCTAAGCATGTGTAAAATTTTGTATTTCTAGCTAGTCGGGAACACGTCAGAAAATGTATATTGATTTTAAAATTTGAAGGGCTATTGTTCCCCCTAGTGGCTGCACCCAAGATTTTGGACTTTTCTGGAGCTTTGCATGTTACCCCCTAAGCATGTGTAAAGTTTTATAGTTCTATCTAGGCGGGAACACGTCAAACATTTATGTCAGTGAGTGTGGTTATTACACGAAAAAAAAAGCCAATTTTGGGGATTTATAACTCAGCATCCCATGGACTCTTTGGCCTGAGGTTTGGTAGGGTTATAAAAGATTTTATTACTAGTTACCGTTAATAGTTTGGTGTTGCTGGGGTACTTAGTATGTCAGCAGTGATGTCTTCAACATGGTGATTTAGCTGTTGTTCGGTGTTTTTTAGTGTTTCGTGTAAACCTACTTGGCACCGCACGTCGTCGGGTCGGCTTGGAATTTGGCTGCGTGTGTTGCCGCGCACGCTGATACCTTAAAGTATAGATCAGCGATCCAATTAGTAAAACTCTGAATAGGCCGAGAATGAGTACAATCCATTTATTTGGAGACACAAGGAAATCATTGAATGATAGACATTCACAAATATATCGTACGACAAACTAACTTGAAGAGTAATCCCTGAAGATCCAATATATAAGAATTTCATACTATGCACTTCTGAACTATGTACACCTGGGAATTACTTCACTATCCAGTTTTTCTCGTATCCGATAATCGTATTCAATAGTTTCCAAATTTCGGAAATCCTAGTAGCATTTTGATATGAAATTACATCAACAATATTGACATTACATTCATATTTCCCATATCAAAGGTGTCCTACTTCATTGCACATAGAGAACCAATAATACAAATATAAAGTTCTGGAAAGAATTGTCATTTCTTTTGTTTTCAGTGTCGTCATCAAATAAAAATCATTTATCCTTATTTCTTGAATTAAGCATTTCACATTTCGTATCTTATCAGTAATAATGCTATTTGCAGAGCATATTGTAAGTATGGTAACTTTCCTCTTCGCTACCACTGAATAAAGAGTTCGAGCTATATATGCCATTAACTATTAACAATGTTTCAATTATTACTACAGATTCCGTTAAGTAACTTTCTGTGCTGTTCTCTGTTCCTCTGATAGTTGTGTAATCATACTTCCCTAATTATAGGACAACGTAAATGGTAATCCTGGGAAGAGGCTAGGTTGGTGTGAGTAAATAGAGCATTAATTTAAGCTAATGTAATTTCCTTCTACCAACGCGTTTATTGTTTCAAGGGGAACAATTGACTTCGCTTTTGTTAAGTCTTTCCTATTATAATCAGTAAATTCAATCATGTTCTAGTACTACGCCTGCCAACTGGTCTTTCGAAATAAATCTCTGACGTATAATTGACTACGAGGAACATAAAAAGAAATAGTACATTAATAACTTGTATAAGATTTCTTTTATTATAAGAGACTGTTCCTCTCTTTATTAAGAGAATTAGCCACTTTGGTTTCAAGGATAGCTAGAGGTGAATTCAGGTTCGGATCCCTGATGAACAAAATATCACGATTTGATCCTCCCCTAATGTCCATGTTAGTACGGTTTTTCACAAGTGATTAAAAAAATATGCAGTCGTATTAGGCGTATTTTTTAGAGTGATTAGCGCTGGCCTAACAAGTGGCTAACAACGGATTGGCACTTTGTCACTCATTCGAATAAACGTTTTGAATACGGCTGATGTTCTTTAAAATGTTAATAAATGTACCCATTGTCATTTATACACAGCCTTAGTTAAAATGTGTCAAAAGTGCGTTCAATCTAGTCATATTACTCTGTTGTGAGCACACTATCGAAAAAGAAACTGTTTACTAACATAATTTCAATGAGCAAGATGGAGAAATGAAAACATTCCACAACAGTAAGTTTCCGAGAAATCGAAAGAATAATGATTATATTTTAAAATAAGCATGATTTTTAGAACACTTCTGTCTAAATTTGTAGATCTTCGTTTTTATTTTATTTTTGCATATAATTGTAATAAAATTATGAAAAGAGTTGAGTGATAAGTTGTTACAATTATTTGAAACACCTGGGACTTTTTCACGGTACTTACTTACTTACTCTACGGCTTACAGAACTCGCAAGTTCATCGCTTCAGAAACAAACTTTCGCCATAGGATTGTATCCTGGGGAACATCAAGCCAGTTTTCATCACAAACGCCTACTTCTCGAAAATCTATTCTAATATTGTCCTCCGAAATTCGTCTCGGTCATCCCAACGGTCTCTTTCAATCCGGTTTTCCAACCAAGATGGAATCTAGTATTTGTTTTTCCCAATCCGAGCTACATGGCCTGCCCACCTTAGTCGTCCCGATTTCCTTGTTCTTACAACATTTTGCGAGTCGTAGCCTCCAGTCCGTGAAGTTCTTCATTATGCAGTCTCCTCCATTCCCATTCCCCAATCATATCGTCTCGTTTCGGCCTGTAAACCTTTGCCAACATCATCTAGCTTTCTGGTGGGAAGTTTCTTCCAGTCTCATTCATCGATCTTTGTATAGGCCCTTCTTGCCGTGTATGTCGACGCGAGTTATCACCGTGGATGATAACACCCTTACGATTAACCAGAGCAGGACGTTTCTCCAACAATGCAGTCAAGCTTCTGACAGTAGACATCTACATTGATGGTCTGGTTACGTGGGAAGAGTTCAAAATAGATGTCCTACGGATATCCCACCAAACACTCAACATCATTTTGCAGGGGTGGAGATCCTGTTTTGGAACAGTACCTACACCCCACCCCCGTTCCTTTAAGTACGCACTGCCATTTGCGATCAACTTTAAGCCCCTGTCTAGAAATGGCTCGCGTCTGTGATGGGTGAGCAAGGAACTGCAGATGTCAATTCGCTGCTGCTTCTGTTGAGGTGTTAACGAATGGGGTACCCATTTTCCGAGTTTCAGCACGTACTCAAGGTCCTGCAGATGACGATGAACGGTCGAATGGGTGACATGGAGTGCTCTAGCCAGCAATTCAACAGTTTGAATTGGATTTGCCTCCACCACTGCTCGAAGTGCATCGTCGTCCAGGTGCACAGGTCTCCCTTTTCGTGGTTTATCGGTGAATCTGGTGTCCCCAGACCGAAACCTCTTGAACCACCTCTGGCACTTTCGCTCATCCACAGCACTTTGACCATATACATCATTGATGTTTCGTGCCGCGGCTTTAGCTGAATGTCCTTGGTGAAATTCATACAGCATGACATGATGTATGTGGTCCTCTGACACTGCCATGATCAAACACAAGCCACACTTCGAAAACTTGGAGAAGACCGTTCTCCTTCTACGCACTGCTGCACAATCAATATGATTCAGCTATGGTATGTGCCGCCTACTTCAATATTCGCTCGTCAGATGGTGTCATTTCAGCGGTCATGGCACATACTACATTACATGTGGAATAAGCCGATATTTCCTGTACCCAGCATATATGATGGACATTAGCCTTTCTGCAACCTGAGGACGCACTTGAAGGCAGGTAATTAACTCCAAAGGCAGAGTAGTGAACTATTATTGAAATATTATCAGGAGCATGTTAGTGGTTCGGTATATACCGTACAAAACCTACCGCACCCAATAGTTCACTCCTTAGTAATTTGAATTAAAGGTAATCTACGTAAACTCAGCTGAGAGAAAGAAGGAAAACATTACTTAGGGCTAAGCTATGCATTCTTCTATTGATACCAACATCAATAAAGGTTAAGGATGAACATAAAACAGCTGATGTTACTACATTTGTATTTGTTATACTTAACATCGCAGGAAATTATTCAAAGTTAGTGGTTTCTGGTGATGTTTCTAAAGTCTGGCCGATGATACTTACATACAGATATGCAATAAAACATACAACTTTAGACATGTATGAGGTGCACTTTCTTCCACATTAGTAGATAAGGTTTGGAGACAAGGTGCTATTTGCGTTGAAACTATCAGGCCGTATAAGATCAACATCGATATACAATTGTTCTCTTGACTTCCAAAGCACATCATGATTTCGTTATCACAAAGTTCTAAATGTTCTACTCTGAAAATATATCATGTTGCGAGGATGCACCGTATAACGCATCCATAAACTCCGATACAGAAGATAGAAGTATAAAGTTAAGATTCTGTAAAATCAGAACAGCGTTTTCAAAGTTACAAAACAACATGATTAAGTTCGACCAATCAGAATTCAATTCTAACTACTAGGTAACTATCAACCAATCACTGATGATTATCGAATCTAAATTCGCTTATAGTTACAGTTTAAGAAACAAATAACTATCTCCAGTTAAATAAAACAATGTTGCACAATAAAAAATGAAATTAAACATAATCAAATGAGAAATCCCAAATATAATAACTCGACACTTAGTTGATCTCAATTTAAAATAATTAGAAATACTATCAATCTAATTTTCATTTTCCAGCAGACTTTGTGAGATGAACTACATTTACCCAGCCCTCGTTGTCCAGGTGGTAACGTCACGAACTTCTGATCGGCAATAGGTAGGCACGTGGATTCGAACCCTACGGTGACCATCCGTACTGAGGATTTTCAGGGCTTCCCTTATTTTCACCAGTCTAATGACGAGATGGTATCTTAAGAAAGGCCAACATCTTCCTGACTGTCTACCTAACCCATCCCGGCCTGAGTCATGACACTAAACAAGCCTTAAATAAAATTCAAATCCACATTTTAATGAACCACTTTGAAAATGTTACACTCTTTGTTCATTGATATGACCTAAACTGTTCATACCATGTGCGCAAAGTAAAGATGGGGATCACGCGTTACTCGCAGCTTAATATTACTACTATATGAATTCCCTTGTTTGATTCGTTCATTTATAAATATTAAGAACATATGTCTTAAGTAAAAACAATAGTGTCTCCACGAGACGAGATCTACTTCTTGGAATTCGAGACTAGACGAGACAGACTACTTGTCTCGTCTCGTATTGTGTCTCGAAATTCCAAACAGAATTATTAAATTTGTTTAAAAATGTATGCTTAATGTGGCAAAAAACGGGAAATTTGGGAAGGTGCTAAAATTTTAGAAGGAAAATTCCTTTCTCTCTGTCTTCTTCATATACACTTTCTTTGCTTCTTTTCTTTTCGTCCTTTCACATTTTTGGACGGATAACGCCTTCAAACGTAATTTTATTGTGCACCCCTACCTTCCTTGGTTTGTTTCCTGCACCTGTAGTAATGAAAGTACAGAGAAGTGGGGAGAGATTGATCTTATGAATAAGAAGTGGGGAGTCGGATATTGCAAGGCGAGGGAGTGTTTTATGACGAGCAACGAGAATTGCAAACAAATTTTGCTTGAGGTCAAACCGGGCAATGCTCTATCGGGTCCTTTCTGCATTAATACTCATTTTTGAAAATTTATATTTGTACTGTACTGCATTTAAGGAGGTACCAAGAGTGACTTCTATGGAGGTACTTTTAAATAGCCCTAAAGAACATCTTGCTTTTTTACAAACCTCAGGAACTGCGGTGTTTTGTGACAAATAAGGAAACGCCACTAAAATAAAAAAAGAGGCACACATACACACAATACAGTTCACACACATTAACAAAGAGTAAGAGAGAGAGAGAGAGAGAGAGAGAGAGAGAGAGAGAGAGAGAAGGGAGGAGGAGGAGAGGGACATGTGTATAGGGTCAATTGATGCGAGGACGGCAGAGGGAAAGCTGTTCAGTGGGGACAGGATGACTTTTGTAAACCATCAACTTTGATCCTAACTAGAGCCGCTTGGTCTGGTCTAGATCCTAAACAGACCTGGTTCAATAGAATTCAAACTGCGTTCCTTTAAATTAGTGGTTCCCAACCTGAAGGCGCGTAACTGCAAGAAAAATGAAGCATCACTTTTTTTGAAGAGGACCATTTAATAAAATTTAGCTTAGGCAAACTTCACAGACGTTAGACGTCTTTCCTATACAAATATTGTACATGAAAGTAAGGGAGGAATGGCACTAATCAGCACAGATGAATTTATAATTATCATAATAAAAGGTCTTATACACCTGAACGCAAAATCTGGTTTCTGTACCAAAACACAAAAGAAAGGCAAACATTTCTATATGTTACTTAAACAATACTTGAGTAATGCAAAGGAAAAACCTTTGCCCCTAAAACAATAAGGGAGGACATTAAGTATGCAGGGTTTACGAAGGAGGGCACCAGGTAAAACTCAGCTTTAAATAATCAAGAAATCAGGATACTTCATTTTGACTCTGTTTGTGAGTCTTGTAAAGGGCAGTCTTAAATCTATTTCTGAATTCAGTGGTGCTTGTGTGCGTTTCTGGCTTTTAGAGTGAATTTTACAAGTTTATTAATCGGTATATTCTTCATAGATTACTTTTAGTTATGAGCTCTTTAGGTGCTAAAAAGGGAACAAAACAAAAGGTTCAACAACGAGTGGCTCGAAGGTAAAAATTTTAAAACATGGTTGCAGAAGCCTGCAACGTGGAGTAAATATGCGGTAAAAGCGAATTACACAATTTTTGAAAGGGGTGAAACACTAGGCGAAAGTAACATAGATGCTTTATTAGAACGAAACGAAGTGTTTGATCATAATAATCGAGTGAAAATTAGTGGAATTCAAATTACAGAGATATTTCGTGGAACACAAGGGTGCATTTTCTTAAAGTGAACTTTCATTGTGAACATATATATATATATATATAATGAGCCGTTATCATTTTGTTGTACAAGAAAGGGGACAAAGAACGCGTCGAAAACTACAGACCAATTAGTTTATTGTCAGTCCTATACAAAATGTTCACCAAAGTTATTTTGAATCGTATTGAACGAGACTTAGATTTCAACCAGGGAAGGGAACAAGCCGGATTTCGTCGTGGATTTAGCACAATGGACCACATACAAACATTAAATGAAGTTATGGAAAGGACTAATGAATATTAAATCACTTGAACATCAAGGCATCGAAAGTGCATATATCAAGTTACTGCGAAACAGTTACTACTCGACTGCCACTTCTGTCATTAGACTGCATCAAGACAGTGAAAAATTTAAAGTTGGAAAAGGGGTAAGGCAAGGATATTCAATTTCTCCAAAACTGTTTTGTGCGGTCCTGGAGAGAGTGTTCCAGAATTTAAACTGGGATGAAGTTGGAATTAAAATTAATGGCGAATATCTTCATCACCTACGGTTCGCTGATGATATAGTCCTGTTTGCTTCAAGTGCAGAAGAACTACAAACCAGAATGGAAGAACTGAGTAACGAGAGTTCGAAAATAGGCCTTAAAATGAATTTAACGGAGAGACAATAGGCATAGTTGATGAGTATGTTTACCTAGGCCAGCTTAAAACATCGAATGCCAAGTTGACTGATGAAATAAATAGAAGATGTAAAATGGCGTGGAGTTCGTTTGGAATACTACACTTTATTTTCAAAAGCAAATTACCAATGTGTCTGAAGCGTAAAGTTTATAATCAATGTGTCTTACCTGTAATGATGTACGGCTGCGAAACTTGGATATTGAATGCGCAAACGACTCAAAGATTAAGAGTCACACAAAGAGCAATGGAGAGATGCATGTTAGGAATAACCAGGAGGGACAGGAAGAGAAATGAATGGATTCGCGCACAAACAAAGGTAGAGGATGTAATCAAGACTGCGAAGATGAAGTGGAGATGGGCCGGTCACATAGCTAGACGAACAGATGGAAGGTGGACGACAAATGTACTCCATTGGATTCCTAGCGAAAAGAAACGACCGAGACGACGTCCAAATGTAAGATGGGTAGATGAAATCAAGCGTTTTTCAGGAGCTACATGGATGAGGATATCAGCAGACCGAGATATGTGGAAAGAAAAGGGGGAGGCCTTCATCCAGCAGTGGATAGAAAACGGCTGAATATGATGATGATTATTATGATATATATAATGAGTTTTGAAACTGAAGACTCTTACAGTAAGTATAAAAATTCTTTGTTTTAAACTTAGCCGTTAACTTTTATATATAATGGCGGGAAATTCTGGCTCTGAACAGGAAATTTTAAGCCTTCTGACGGGAAACTTCGATTTAGAAAACTGGCATCACTAGATTGGACCAAGAAAAACAAAACAAAAGCACAGTGAAGTATTGTCAATTTCTTTATGGTGCGATCTCCTGCATTTTACTTTTGGGTGGCATGATATGCTGCAATGTTTTACAAAAGAAGACGAGACAAAATGAGACAAACGAGACGAGACAAGCACATATTTTCGAGACGAGACACGAGTCGAGACATGACTTGCATGAGAAGAGTTAACCTGAAGTCTCGTCTCGTGGCAACATTAAAAACAAGCTATAATTAGCTGTTACTAATACATTTCTCATCTGTTTGGCGTAAATGAGGAATGTTTTCCATTTTTCTAACCTCACTCATTCACTTTTGCCTTTTGTTTGTCGCATTTGCAACAAAAACCCAGGAAGGACGTTTTAGATTCAATCAACAAAATGTTATTTAATGACGCATCATAGCAAAATATAAATTTAAGCCCAAAAATATTATAGGAATAGATATATTCAATTATTCTCTTAAACAATAGATAATTTTGAAATTAGAGTAATTTCTGTTTACGTGATGGGCTGTATCTGCATTCACGTGTTCTCCCATTGAAACTGCGTCTGATCCTGTGGTTGTTTATACAGCAACCTATATACCTTCTTCCCAGTGAGGTATGTTATTAACAGGAGATTTTGTTCTATCATTTTTTTTTTCATCTTTTTTCTTTAAGATGATACTAAAATACTTCGATAACATTTTCTTCTTTAGTTTCACACTATCATATAAATAAATACTTTTATCCAAGGCACTGATAAACTACATCAACAACGAACATTATATTTTACATTTTTCTGCAATAAGCAGGTTTCAACATATCTCTAAATTTAAAAATTACAGTCTATTGTGTGTGGTTTGTGTACTATGGATCCTAGTGACGCGAGGGTGTTTTGGAAACAACCATTAATAAGGTTTGCGCAACGGTGTGGGTAATTTCTTATAGCTGACTGATCACCTTTTATTAGAGTATATTCCTGCTAACCTAAAGTTAACGGCGTTGGTATCGGACTCTTGGGCCCAACCCCCTCATCAACCGTGATTATATACTCACCCCTTTTTTCTTCTGTTATAACGCATCATTGTCCATATCCTCCCATTCTTTTCTTTTGCTTCATCCGTCTGTTTACCGCTTCCTCCCCTCCCAAACCGCACGCTTCACGAACTCAGGTAAAGCAATTTGTCTGCAGCTGTTTTTGGTAGTTGTAATCTTCGTAAGGTCATCGGGAGGGACGATCTATTGTCAGTGAGTTGTTTGTAGGTTTCCCGGTAGCGCAACAAGTTTCACACACACGTACACGCACACATATAGCACCATGATAAGCAGCTGCTTCTTCTACCTTTGGTGACTTCTAACTCCTACAAGCTTCTCCCTCCCCCTTTTTCATGCGTTGTCTTGAAAATTTCCACGCAAGTTTCAATGGTGCTGTGTTTTATGATCGTTAGCATTACATGCTCATTAAAAAAAGAAAAAGAAAATGAATTTCTATTTTTGTACTTCCCTTCTCTATACTAATGCTAAGGTTTTAATCAAAACAAGAAGAAAACATGGATCGAATTCCGCTGGGTTTTGAAGATTTAAGGAAAAGCTATTGCCTAAAATCGACCCCTTACAAGTTTGAACAATAAAGAAAATAAATATTTCATTATAAATAAGAAATTATACATTAAATTAATATTTAGCTTTTGGGGATTGATTTGTGTAAACATGCTGGACATTAGGAGCTGAAATATTGTGTAATCGGATTGCCAGTGTCGCCAACCTGGTATAACGTGTTTTTAAGTAGTGTTAAGCTACATTGGTTTGTTGGGTATTTGACATTCCTTAGTAACGATAAGCAACATAATGTAAAACACGTGCACAAATTTTACAAACTCAGTACTGTAGTAAGATAAACATAGAAAATGTCGATGTTCCACATTTAATCTGAAATAGTATTCAGTTTCAAATACTGAGTACTGATTTTTACGTTGCTTATCATCACTGGAGGATATCAAATACCCAATAAACCGACGAAGTTTAAAAACAAAAACAAATGAATATCAGGTTGACAACGCTGACAACCGGATAACATCATATTTAACTCTTAACATGCATCCTATTTATGTAAACCCTAAAACCAAATTTTGCGAAATATTAATTTCTTTACTATTGTAAGCGGTCGATTTTTGGCTCCAAGTTAAAAAAAAAAAAAACTTAGGTGAACTCGATATATCTATGTGGAGTGTATAAATGACTTGAGACAATTAAAAAAGGAAGGATATTATATATAGTACAGGGTCGTGATATTTCCTGGAGAAAAAAGATAATAAACACTGCTTTGGAAATCATACGTTTTCACCGGAAATGTTGTAGTATGTAGGTTTGGTTAACTGACTCGAACTAGAATAAAAAACTCTTAAACATAATATTTTCTCTTGATATTTTACTTTACAAATTTACACATATGAAAGTATACGAGTTCGTTACTAAAGAATGTCTGCCAGTAATGAAACTACAAAATCTATTGGCTTTCGTGTTTCGTACAAGGTAATTATTTCAACGAGTACCTAAGTAATATTTCTTCACTCCACGGTTCTGAATCTAATTTTAGTCAATTGAAATGGTTTGATACACACACAATATACAACACGGCCCCTATGGGACTTACTCATATATTCTGAACTAAAGAAGTCAATCAAATCACTCAATATTCCTCCACATTCTTCCACTTAATATTCTTCCATCATGGACTTCAAAGTGGAAGAACTAGCGTGAGAAACATTATTTTTTAATTTCTATATTCTCAATATTTTTGAGGCGAGAAAACGGCAATATACACGTGCGTTCTTTTCCGGGTATTTTTAAAGATGCACTCTCGTCTCACAATGACTACGTTTAGTCTGAAAACTTGCTTTGCCACTTCGTCTGCAATAATATAATTCTTCCGTGGACATTATGTTAGAACTTGTACTATATTTCAAGAAAGTAAACCCCACATGATGGAGGAGCTGGAATCGAATTTTCCAGCTATGAAAAATTATGCAATGCACATTCACACGGTTTGTACTCAGATTCTTTGATAAATGTGTTTCGTTTGTATATTCCAGAATACTTCTCATACATAGCAGACATGCTGTTTGTTATAGACAAACAACTAACAATAAGAGTTAAAAATAGGCTTTAATTGTTGTGGCCTAAAGAAATGGTAGTTATACCATTACACTACCCGAAAATTGTGGACCTGGAGGCCCGAAAAGTGGGGGGAAGGCTGAAAATCAAGATTTTTTAAAAAATGTGTCATATTATTGGACATAAAATGACAGGATTTTTTCGACTGAATACGGATATAATTTATTTTTATCAGAAATAGGATTTTGGGAATTCCAGATTTATACTGGAATGAAACTGCTAAAATAAAAACAAAAATGGCAGAAAATTTTCTTTCTAAGCATTTCCGTTTTGCTATAACTATTTGGAATCCCTAACTTTTTCTGAATAAAGTAATTCATATTAATATTCTGTCGGAAATTCACACATTTGATACCCCATATGAGCTAGTCATAAACTTTCATCTTTCAGGTTTTGAGGCTGCCCCAACACTTCTGCAGGGATAGAGGTTTCTAATTTTTTTGACTCGCTATCGCATAACTGCCGTCTTTTGGGCCAAAAAAAGTAATGCAGTGCCGGTTCTAAAGTTTTAGTGAGCTCTATTGTTTTCTGCATCCTAAGAGCTTTTTTCCTTTAACATAGCTAAAAAAAAGTATTTAGCCTATCTTCGACCGAAATTGTCGCCATTTTGGTTATAAACAGTTGCATTTTTTGTCAAAACCTTGTCATAAATGATTTCGAATCTTTAACTTTTCTGAGGAATATAATCCAAATTTTTATTCAGTTGGTAAAATACTTTCATTTAATACCCCACACGACCTACTTTATAACTATTGATTTTTCAGTTTCACATATTTGGGCGTTCAGTCTCCCAAATTTGTGGGGCGTTTATTGTGTAATTACCATTTCTTTAGGCAAAGACGATAACACAGTGTTTACTTTGAAGTTCCAGTGCATTTTAAATATTTTCTTTCAACTCAAGTGCTTTTAAAAAATGCAAAAATCGTCTTTGACCAATTTTCGACCAGAAATGGCCACCATCATGATCTAAAACTAGTTTTCTATTTTCGGGAAGGTCGCTATAGACTTTATTTAAACCATAAACAATAAGAAAAAATTAAAAACACTGAACTGCTGAACAAGACTATATTATTCGTAAAAAATTAAATTACATGTAACGTTTCGACCTTCTAGCCAAGATCCTCATCAGACATACACTCCTGTGTATGTCTGATG
>JAGDQP010022239.1:14742-30682 GCA_022664845.1 Lepisma saccharinum
CATCAGACATACACAGGAGTGTATGTCTGATGAGGATCTTGGCTAGAAGGTCGAAACGTTACATGTAATTTAATTTTTTACGAATAATATAGTCTTGTTCAGCAGTTCAGTGTTTTTGATCTTAATTGCAAGACGTGCAACTATGTTTTGTTGTCAGTAAGAAAAAATTGTCCCGATGTATCAGGAAGGAGGCACATGTGGGATCCCCCTGGATCCCTGACTATTAGGTATGCTTTTACTCTATTCCCTTTTCCACCTTTTTTCCCTACTCAATATCTCTCAAGTTTCTGTTACTGCTTTTCTTCTGCCTTTTGATATCCTTTCTTCAGTATATAATATACATGCTTCGATGCTCAACAAACTTCATACAAAAGCTTGGGAAAACCATACATATAAATACTTCAGAGCTCATAAGCTCATTGTGGAAAACAGAGGACATATGTAGATGGTTTATTTCTTCACTCGATGTAGCTTTTCAGTAATTACCATGATGAATGTAAGCCGCTTACGTAAAGGACAAAACATGTGAGAGATTTTCATTGAATCATTTTTGTAATGTATTACTAGCGCAAAACATATTCTGAAATGTAAACAAAGGAATAGAATGAAATGAAAACAAGTAGAAGGTACGCAGAAAACCTCCTCAAAACCCATTTGTCGGTGAACCTACCAGGGTGTTACATAAGTTCACGATCTCCTATTGACGTCCTTTTTCTCTATCTTATTTCTGTTTCTGCTGAGTATTTCCCACTGTGCAAATATATATATGTTTGTATAGTAGATTTCGAATTTCTTACAAATTTACTATGATTAATTATCCTTCTAGCATATTTTTCTTTCCTTGGACCAAACACCACAATTGTTGAAATTCTTGCTGTGGAAAGAAAAGGTACTGTCGAATTAACTGCTATCAGAAAATGGTTCAAATGATTTAATGCTGGATACACCATCTTTCAAAACCAAGCAAGTTGTGGAAGAACCGTGACTGTATATCCAGAGGTCTTACTTCAAGCCGTCGTAAGTAGTATCCAAACAACCATGTACAGATTGTCGAGTGAGCTGCGTACTTCTAAGATCAACTTGCATCAAAAACTCATCGAACACGATAAGGTCTACAAACGCTGCTGAGTGGTACCCCATGACCCAGGCACAAACTCAAAGGCGGGTTGACGCGTGGCGTCAGCTACTCGATCAGAGGTTTGGTGACCGAGACATTAAGTGAATTGTAACGTGCGATGGAAAATGGACCTTTCTTCTTAATCTACGTGCAAAATTCAGTGGTCGGACCCTGAAGACCTTCCGGAACCCGTGGCACAAGGTGATGTTGTTTGTATGGTGAAACTTCCAAGGTGTGATTCACTTTAATTAGTTTCAGATGGTCATGCCATCAACGCCAACCTATACTTACAACAACTCCATCGAATGTCCGAGTCTCTGGTCAGAAAGAAGTACGTACACAAATTCAATCAACCGGACAAGCATTTCTCTAGAAGGACAACATTACTGCCCATACTGCCGCTGTGTCCAGCCAAAATTCCGAATATTGGAGGGAATCGAACTTCTCTCCCAACCAGCTTATTCAACAGACATCATTTACTCCTGTCGGTTGCTCAATTTCTCCGGCGCAGAACCTTTACGAGCCTAAACGAAATCAAAACTGGGTCCTGGAGTTTCTTACTTTTAAGTTTTTACGCTGTTTCAAATAGGAGCGGCCAAAATGCCCATAAACCAATGGAAGAACACAGATCCCATATACAGTCAAGGAAACAGGAACTCAGCAGCTTAGTAACTAATTACAACTTTAGTGTAAGTGAAAAAACTATTCCTTTATATGCAGACAAGACCTGTGTGTATATGGTGGCCTCGCACAGACAGCCGAACTAATAGTAAGCTAATTAAAGGCGGATGAAATTATTTTCTTGTTCTTTTTAATTATTTTGCTTTCGAATCCTTTCTAAAAAGAACTATTCATTTGTTATTTCTGCTTAACAAGTGAGCTTAGTAATCTATAGTTGAGTCCATGAGGAGGGGAAAAGAAGGAGTTGCACACCTGTTCTATCTACCTCATAAGTAGAACGAATTTTTCTAATATAGAACGGTTGGGAATGGAACCAAAAAGTGGCGAGGGGAGGGGTATATATAATCTTGCACAGGATGCTATTCTCTCCGACCTTGCAGAGGGTGTTTTAAGGCTAAGAATGTGAATTCACCTCCAGTTGTTACCTAGAAACAGCTAACGCCATTTATTATTGCAACTAACTAATGATTGCATACGAAAAATCTTATAGACCACTGCAAGGAGTTTACTGAAGTATGATGTTACTTATGATGACAAGTAGACGCAATCTTTCAGTTTTAAATAATTCTAACACCGACTATCCCTTAATTATATAATAGAGTATTATAGTAATTCAGTTTTATATCCACATAAAGTCGTGTTTTGTTAATGGTATTTGTAATGTATTAGGACTTTTGTTATGCAGACAAGTAATTACAGCAGACTGAACCTGCACAGCTACAATCCAAGAAGATATTTGCTTTCGGTGGAAAAATGTCTAATCATTCATGAGACAATGCAATTTGTAAACAATAGGGCGACTTGACTGTAAACCTCTTTGTCACCAAGGTTGTTCTCTATATACGAATTCCTCGGATTAGCTCTTTTTTCATATGATGAACAACTCATCCATGTGATAAACAAATATATGATTAATGTTCGGAGACAAACGTTCCAAACAAACAACATCGCAGTATTTTATGAGTAAGGCATCTATATGAGTAGTTTCTTGAACTTGGTGAAGATTTTGAAGACAGCAGGAACAACGCTATGGGGTAAAGGTGTTTATTTCTTCTTTAGGGCCATATTTATTCAAAAAGACATGAATTTGCTTATTCAGTTTGATAGATAACATGAATATATTGTATAGTCACAGATAATATCTATTAGATAGCAGACATCATGTGAATGAGACAAGGTGTAGTAAAAGTTAAATATATTGATACATCGCCTATACTGTATCCATATCACCAACCAATCATCCATGGCATTTTCTTCTCATATACTTATGTAAAGTTATTGGTAATGTTTTAAAAGCATAAGATGGGAATCTTCTGTACTTCTTGAACATGGTCCCAAAGCTACAGTGATACAGTGTTAAATTTTTAGTATTTATGTTAAATGAAATGCAAAAAAGAAAAGAACAGTTAAATCCATTTATTCACTAAGAGAAATTAATATATTTAAAATTATTAATCACACGTTTTCTCCAAAACCACATTGACTTGACTAAAGTACATTACAACTTCTCTTAAGAATAGTTAAGAGTATAAAAGCGTTGTTAAATCTCAAATAAATCTTCTCTTTTCGAGAGTAGATTTGTTAGTTAACTAATCAATACTTGTATCACTGTTTAGAAATAGATTTCGTTGCTCGTACTAATTTATTAATCTTTATATTGTAACAGAACTTCCTTCTGAATGGGATCAGCATGTTATAATACAATATTTTTATTCACAAACCTACATTTTCAGAATTCACGTTACTTTCTAATCATTGATGGATTTTCGCTGTATGAGATGAATTTTTACTTTTTTCTCCCTCTATACCACGGTACCTTTGCTTTGTGGTAACATTTTTTATCTGCTTTTGTGTTTGCGGGTGATTGAATATTTTATAAATCAGCGCCCACAGAGTGGAAAAGCTGGAAACTGTTATTTTCAGCTCTCGGACAACAGTCTAGGCAGTTGAGCGCTGTTTCCAATAAATGTCAGATCTTATTACAAATTGCTTTGATCTGAAGCTACCTTATCGTTTGTTTTGTGGTGGTACTTCAGAGTTTTATAACTCAAGCGTAAACCGCGAGCACATAACACACATACATACATATAGAAAACAGAAAGCCATACACAGATACGCTACAAAAGTTTAGATGACCATTCATGTAGCCAATTGTGATAGCATAATCATTATATTACAAAAGAGTTGTATAGGAATTTTAGTAGTTTCAGTTGCGGCTGCTACCAGCAAAGGTTAAGGAAACAGTTGTTTACTGTATATATTTTCTCGAATTTGTTTTTTATGTGTTCGCATAGGCATACAAAATGAAAACACAATGTACGTAGAGAATGAGTTTACGACTACAATTTAGAGTTCGGATTTCAAACTGAATTAATCGCAGATTTTTGCAAAAAAAAAAATGACCTACGACTATTTCCAACGACCTTTAGAACTAATGTGAATAGTGGAATAGGACAATAATACTTCCTGGACTAGACTAGTAGCAAATTCACGGGGCAAGTAGGAGCTCATCAGGTTTTAACGTTAAGTGATTAAGGAGTTCTAAATCTAGTAAACCTCTTCTAAGAAAAAAAGACAATTACATTTTATTACTAGTATTGCCTCTATAGTGTTCGAGTGTTCTTTTTATAACTTCGGTGATTTGCTTTTTAAAAATTTTAAGTAATAATTATAATATTTTTCCTTTGCTTATACTCCTTCTCCTTCTTCTTCTTACTACTTAATACTAATAATATATAAAATGTTTATTTTCGTGCTATGAACAGTTTCATACCTATAAAGCTCGGAGTCATACATAAGTAACACAAAGTTCTAAAGTAGATGACATCCATACTAAAAAGAATTGAAAACTGAATTTTAAATAACACGCATTGTTTTGTAATCTTACCGGATACAAAATAATTAAGAAACACGCTTTTTTAAGATAGACTAAACATTAAAAAATAATAAATTGAATTAATTTTATGATTCGGAAAATAATAGCGTGGGTGTTGTTAGATATTATGATTTTATGCTAAGGTAAGCAAGAGCACCCACGTCTTTATTTTCCGATTCATAAGATTAATTAAATTTATTATTTATTTACTTTTTAGTCCATTTTAAAAAAGCGTGTTTTTTTTTAAATCATTTTTAAGTCAATTTATTGGTTTCGTCTTCTTCATTGTAGTGTATCATTCTAGTTTTACACTCTAACCATTAAACATAATAATGTTTCCAAATTTAGTTATTTAGTTGAAATTATTTGCTGTAATATCATCAGCTATTATTAGCTTTCTGAAGACTGGAAACAATATAGTTGTCGTTAGTAACTGAAAGTCCTTTTCAGTTGCTTTTGAAGAATTCATCGTTTTTCATCCTGATGCTTCTACTGCCATACACATCAGAAGTGTTAATTTGGTTGCATAACGATTAAGGTGTTCGACTTAATTTACTTCTAAATTTAATAATTAATTACAGTTAACTGGATTATTTTGTCGTATATCTAATGATTGAATATTGTATTGTCATCGGAAGCAAGCAAATTTACAAAATTTCAAAGAAATTGGATGTTGGGAAATGAGTTTAAAATCGATTGCAAAATGTGTACCGAGCACACAGACAAGAAAGCGAGTTAATTTGTACCGAACAGACAGACAAGAGAGCGAGTTAATGAAAACGTGTTGAAAAGAAAATCATTATGATTTGCCTCGTACAAAGGAGTCACAAATCAATGCTATAGAAAGCTGCTTCATACATATTACAAATGATTGAAAACTGGGTTTTATATAGCACACACAGTTTATAAACTAAAATGAAATAAAATAAACATTGTGCTTTGTCTTCTACAAAGGAATTACAAATCAATGCTAAAAAAACCTACTACTAACTAACTATATGGCTTATGGAACTCGCAGGTTCATCGCCGCAGTATCAAACGTTCACCATTGAATTCTATCGGGGGCAATATAAAGCCAGTTTTCATCACGAACACTTTTCGTATATCTATTCTAATATTGTCCTCCAATATTACTATATTGTCCCCCAATATAAGAAAGCTACTACTCAATACTAAAAAACATTGATACAATTTTATATTATACACTGTTTTCTAACGTTACTAGATAAAATTGAGAACATTATATATTGTCTTGTACAAAGATGTCACAAAAAAATGCTTAAAAAAGCTACTATATACTAAATTTTTATAAGACATTTTGTTTTATAATCTTAGCAGATCAAAGTAAAATGATTGAGCTTTGCGTTGTACAGAGGTTTAACCAACTAATGCTATAAAAGGTACCGTTTAAGTTCTTATGTACACGTCACAAGTCATTATCGTCATTTATACAGGTTATTAAATGAACTATTCCACTTGGAATTGGTCTAATAAAATTTTATATCTAGTTAAAATTAACAAATAAACAACCTTGATAAGCACTAAAATTTGCAATTAGTAATGTCGTTCTTATTGGTAGTAGTTATAAAATTGATTTTTCTTGTTTTGTGTTTTGGTACTATGTAGCTAATTCTTTCTCTATGATACACTGTATTTCGTTCGTCAATATCTTGTTTAGGAATTTTATCAGCATTTTTGAGTCTATGTTCTAATTTATCTATGTTAAAATAATCACACAAATAGTCGTACCCATTTTTACGCGTATAATAAGGTAACTTAAATTTGAAACAGTTTTATCCTAATAAAGGACTTTTAAACTGATTCATTTCTTTGACATGCTGTTTCTGTTAAGTCATTCCACACGATGGAAGCATATTCTAGTTTTGGTTTAACTAAGATTTTGTATAGGAGTATATATGTTTTAATTTGTGTGAACTCGTTCCATTAGTTGATAATATAACCTATCAGTTTTCTAGCTTCTGTGATGACTTTGTTAATATGATTAGCAAATTTTAGATTACAATCAAAGTGAATTCCACGATCTGTGACTTCTTCTACTTTGGCAATGTTTATGTTGTTCAACGTATAACTGCTGGCATAGTACTGAATTTTATTTGTAAAACTGAGAAGTTTTATCTTTTTTATGCATATTTCCATCTTATTCTCCATGCGCCATTGAACTATACAATTTAAGTCCTCTTCTGAAAGATTGTTATCTCTTGCACTGTTGACCTCTCTAAACACTTTTAGGTAGTCGCATATAGAAAGATTTTTGAGTTTTTAACATTAATACTTATATCATTAATAAAGACATTAAATACGGGCCATAATAAAGGCCCCAGGGGAGACCTCTGTGTTATACCGTTAGTTAATATTCCTTCACTAAAAATGTTATTACCTGATTTTACCCTAAAATTTCTATTTGCTAAGTAACTTCTGAACCATTTGACATAAGTTGGAGAAAGACCAATGTTTTCCAGTTTTTCCACAAGTATTACATGGTGTACACTATCAATAGCTTTAGCTTGATCTATTTAAAGTACATCACCTTGTGATCTGGTGCCAGTAAACCCTTGAACTGAGTTCGCTAATTGACATAAATTTGTTTCTACAGATTTACCAGGTACAAAGCCATGTTGATCCTCATTTAATTAATGTTTTAAATGATATTGCAAATGTAGGCAGATGATGGTTTCCAAGAATTTTACCATACAATTTAAGATAGTTATTGGTCTGTAATTGGATACAAGAGTTTTGTCACCATCTTTGTATATAGGTACAATATATGCCTTTTTCTAATCACATGGGTAGATTTCTTGTCGAAGAGAATTATTAAATTTGTCGACGAAAGTTGGTGCTAAGTATGAATAACAGACTTTAATGACATAATTCGGAATGGATTCAATGCCAATTGAGATGAAAGTCTTCA
Source organism: Lepisma saccharinum (assembly GCA_022664845.1). NCBI lineage: Eukaryota > Metazoa > Arthropoda > Insecta > Zygentoma > Lepismatidae > Lepisma > Lepisma saccharinum. The sequence goes on from JAGDQP010022239.1 coordinate 22,345, forward strand.
AACTTTTAACCGTGGTAACTACGTCATTAGTCGTTATTGTTGGGATACATACAGTAATCGAGTTGACATCAACTAGATTGCTTCTATATAATTTTGATAATATTTGATTAAAACTAGACGAGAAATACTCTTTAAAAACTTCGACAATTTTTGAGGAATCACTGCCTAATTACCGTTGTAGTTTATAAATGTAATATTATTTTGTGTTTTCTTCTTGTTATACGTTCTCCAGGAAAACGTATCGTTTCTTTGTAAGCTACTTTCTAATTGCTTTGTATATTCATTTCTAGTAATTCTATACTTACGTTTTACCTCTTTACGCAATTGTGCAAACTGCGAGTACCAGTATGCGTTATTTGTTTCTTTAACTTAATAAAGTATTTGGCCTTATTGTTAATTAAAGCCTTCAGTTCACTAGTCACCTATGGGTCCCAGTTTCTTGCAGCATTGCATTTTTAGTGACTGGGAATATATATTTTTTTTAAGGCTAAAATATATATACTCATACATACCATTGGTAAGACCTTGTACATTTGGATATACTTTGCTGTTAACATGATTATGCAGTTTTCTAAAGTCTATGACAATTGCATCAAAATTAGCTCCTAGAAAGCAGTACCGACCATAATTATTTAGGTTAGATTTGTTTGTTACCAATTGCTCATTAAATTCGTTTCGAAATAAGTAGATAAGTGATGGGTGGTGCCTGTCCATTTTTATTAATGGCAACGAATTATATATCAGTTGTGCACCATTTATGTTAGTTGTGCACCAGTTAGTAAAATATATATGGAGTTATTATGCAGCTAGTATGGAATATTCGAAGTTATTAGTTCGAATCTCACCAGAATTCCAATTTATGCCAGGTGTATTAGCATCGTCAATAAAATTATTTTACATTTTCTGAGTATAAAATAATTAATAAACCAGTGACAATATTCTGAGAATATTCATGGTTTAGTGTTAGGCGGAAAATAATGAAGAGCTAATGCAATATCCGTTGAATCTTGTAAATTAAAATATTCAACTATCACATCTAAGTTATCGAATGGAATTCTAAGGGTTCTAAAATTAATTTTTCTTCCCTAACAATACACAACCTCCTCCCTTACTTTTGTTGCCTCTACTTAACTTTCTATCTTTGGGGAAAATGTCATACTAATTTTTAAGATGTGAAAAGTATACTCTATAATCTTTAAACCAAGTTTCTGTGAGAGTTAATATATCATAGTAATTACAGTTTATATCTTGTATCAATTGGTAAAAATTTGGTGTCCATCCCATTCACATTTTTGTAGTAAATAGAAAATTTTACTCTGGTTGTTCTCCTTATAATTGTTCTTCATCCCTTGTACTTAAAAACCTTAACGTAATCCATGGCCCGCAGGGCCACTTAAAATGGACTTCTGACCATTCGGCCACTTTCGTCCTTTGATAATCATTTTATGAATTTTTTTAACATAGAAAAATATCTAAGTTTGAAGTTTTCGGATCGGACCCGCACCCGGACCCATTAGCACCCCCACCGCAAACGCCAGTTCCTCCACCAGATAAAGTCTGTAACATCAATAGAAGAGATGTTATATAATGTGCCCCGTCCGGTAATTGTTTAGCCTGGAAGTGGACAAAATTATCATATTCAATTTCAATAAGGATTTGATTATTATATCTAATTCTGAATAAACTATCTTAAATTAATTTTATGAAATATACAAACTTAAATTTAGAAATAAAGCTAACTAAAATAATTTATTTGTTTAAGTCATCCTGACAGAAAGATGTTTAGGATAAGAAATGTATGGTAAGTGAATGTTCGTGAAATCGCCAAGCCACAAAAGAGTTCTTCCTTTTAGTGATATTATGCTGAGTTTGAAAGCATTTTATGTAGTACTCATCGTATCCTGTACGTGTATTTATTTGAAAGTTCTTGTAATCTAAGTTCTTAGTAAGTCCCCTGTGTTGCTACTTTATCATTTGAAGAAGTTCCTGATATGTGATGTTGTGTCTTTTTATTTCTGTATTCATTTGTTTTGGGAGATTTAGGTTAGCAAATTTTTTGTTTTTGTTAGATTCGATATACCGTTTTTTATTATTACTGATGTGTTCTGCAATCGGTGGAAATTGTATGTTGTTATATAGAGTCTGTCTCTCTTCTTTCCATTTCCTTTGTGTGAGTCGTATCCAATATCTCTCGAATTTCTCAATGTAATTGATGTCAGTTTTAGAATGATAAAGTTCGTTTCCGTATAGAAGAGTTGGCCTAAGAATTGAGAGGTATATTCTTTTCTTTATATTTTGAGAAACGTTCGATAACAGTAATGACTTTAACGCCGAGAAAACTTGTAACGCTGTTTTCCTGCGCTCAGCAATATGCTTTTTGAAGTCCAATCTCTGGTCCAATGTAACTCCCAAATACTTAGAATTTGTGGTTGGTTTAATTTTAGCTTTTCCAATTTTGATAAATTTCCTTTTGTCGGCCTTTGTCCCCTGCCCTGTTGGATAAAAAATAGTGAACTGAGTCTTGCCTTCATTTATAACTAGTTTCCAAGTTTTGCACCATCTAATAAATTTGTTAGTTATACCCTTTAATTTTGAAATTATTGATTTGGACGACAAGGCAGAGGTCCAATAAGCAGTGTCGTCCGCAAACATACCCAAATTTGTTAAATTTTGAGGAGAAGAGGGAGTGTCATTCACATAAATTGAATACAAAATAGGACTCAAAGCAGCTCCCTGAGGGACGTACTTCATTGTTGATCTCTTTTGTAGTCACCGGTGATTTGTCACCAAATCCATTTGTGTATGTATTAGATCTTTGTCGTCAATCAATTTACCGTATACTTGGTGAAATAGACAACTTTAGGCCAAGAGTTTGGATTGTTTACTATTACATAGTCGTTCTTATCTATCAATACTTAAAAAGATGAATAACCCTGAAAGTTAGTTTTGCTTTGTGCACATTTGTTAATTTCAACTTTTGCATTTTCTTTTATATAGTTTACCAAATCACCTCATAGTACATTTTCAACTAGCCTAGTAATAAATACAGCCTTTGTATTATCTACTTTCTTATGTACCTTTAGTCTGGTTGATATTTTCCGCCCTTGTTGAAGAGATGCTTTCGCTTTATTCGCCGCTGCCTCTTTTGTGACTGATTTGAATGCACCTTTTTCGCCGTGTTGTGTTGTTTTCTTACTAACTGCATCTCTCCAATCAAAATCCTTTTCATTATCTATATTAACAAAAGGTGCATGCGAAGGACCCATTGTGGTAGACGAAGTGCATCCTTGTACCGCTTAGGGACCCGTAGCGGTAGATGAAGTTTACCCTTGTACCGGTGATGTGCCCTTCTTATTTTCACTAAGTCCGTGGTTTTACCGTTTTCTTGCTTCAATGAAATTAGTTCTACTTTAACCGCTTCATGTTGTTCCGTCAGTTGACTTAACTTGACTAAAACTTGTTCTCCTTCCATTAATGATATGGGAACAGTCACTAGATTTAGATTGAACACAGATGGAGAATCCTCTCCTGATGAATTTTCAGTAATATCCACTTGGTTTTCATTATCAGATTCATTAGTACAGGATTCCTCCGTTAAAACTTGAAATTGGTTGGTTGTCACTCTAGAATTCGTTGGTGTTATCGGCCTATTTCCATCTCTGGAACATATACAGAATTGACATTTAAAGAAGGATATCCCGTTTGTCATATACATATCAAATTCCACTCTACCCATTTTTAAGCAGTTCTTTAAATGAAAATGTTTTTGCATAAAAAACAGGATAGTATCATTTGTTTACTAAAGAAAGGCGTAGAGCAAATTCCACATACGTCTCGCAATATTTTTCAGAAATATTTGCACTGGCTTCTGTTATGAATAGAACTTATGTGGAAACACTTCCGGTACGAATAGCCCACTCTCGGTTAGCTTTATCTGTAACTAATACCGTGAGGCTCTCAATCCGGTAGTTCGAGTTTGGTCTTGTGGCTAACGCATCGGGAAGCTGATCTGTAGGTCCCGGGTTTGAACCCTGGCGTCGGTTCTTTTATATATATATATATATTTAAAGAAAATTAAACCTTCTTCGTTTTTATGTAAATACACAAAAGGAAATTTAATAAAAGTTGTGATTAAATAATTTTAAAAGAGGCCACTAAAACTAGGATGTCCACCAGGACAAAATGATGACCGAGCGAAGCGAGATGAGTAAGGGGGCACGGTTCGTCCGAAAGGAGCAGGACGACGTTAGCTGCGGGGGGGGGGGGGCAGCCACCAGTTAGTGGTTAGCATACGCAAAAGTTCTGTTACCTCATGATAACCGTTGGTTATTCTGTTATATTGAGTTTATTGTAATTATTCTATGTTTAGTTTGTAAGACAAGAGACACAAGCAAGGTTTTAGTTAACATTACATTTTGTTTCATTGTTCTCTTTGAGTGAGTGATATTCCAAAGGAAGGTAGTAATGGAATTTTCCATGATCGCGATTTAACCTTGAAGTGTGAAAAATGAACAGAGAGAAGACAAGTCTCAGGTTTCAGTCTGCGAGACACTCATTCCATTCAAACACGTGAATTAGAGAAGTCACGTTGTGCAAACTAACTTCTATTCAAGTTTGTCCTTCAAAAGGCAAGGTTTGTGGTACTGTGAAATAGAAGAATAACTATATTAAATAGACACGTTGCTTCAAGAAAGCCAAGTCAGTTAACATATTGCAATGGACAAGCATATCGCATATCGTTGACAAAGACACAGCCAAGCACAGTGTAGTGTTCAGTGATTGTGATTGGGCAAAAGACTTTAGACACGCCTCTTAGTGAAGATCCCTGATTGGACAGTATTCAGGAGAATCTCAATAAATAGTCATGTAATTGTACACCATAATGAGATAGCAGTGTGAGAGCAGTATGAGGTACTTCTAGAGAATCAGCAGCAGTTACTCCGTCTGTCCGCATACCATCAAGAGATAGACTTAAAAAGCTCTGAATATCACTGAAGCCAACTTTGTGATATTTCTCTAGTACTCTGCCTCTGCAAGCATCAAGACTACAGAATATCTAGTATCCGTCTTGTGACCATCTCGAACTACACACTTTTCACTAACATCTGTAATAGACTTTCTCTTCTGTATTCCAGTCGGTAAGTTGGAAATAAGTATCTCTTTAATCATAGTTGTTACTTAAGTTATATGCATACATTGTTCGTATTCATATGATGGAATATCAAAGAGTTAAATAATTACTTGCTTAGTGTTCTCTCGGATTTATGTATCTTTTTATCAGTTATATTATAAATAATTCATTACACGCTCGAATCTGTGGATTTTCTTTTAACGAGTTTCCTGAACATAACCCTTAAGTTTATGGTTTACAGTTTGTATTTACCGAGACAATATCTCATCGTGGATGGCCTCGTTAGATCCTAATCTAACGCCCCCAAATAACACCATTTTATATACTTCATTTATTAGGACTAACGCTGTATAGGTATTTTCCACCCACGGTAATACTGAAGAGTGCTGTGCCGTACCGGAAGTGTTTCCATATGGGCTCTCCTCAGAGAGAAGTGACGGCAAACATTTCTGAAAAAATCTTTCATACGTCTCCACTCGGCGCCATCTTGGATAATATAATAATAATAATTTATTAAAGCGTTTGCATCAAATTACGTATTGCTCGTTTTATAAAAATGGTGTATAATTTACACAAATTCATAGTTTGTTTACGTTTTCATTTTCAAATGTTGTATATATTCCATTTATCTTCAAAGCACAGTCATAATCATTGCTAATTATTTTCCCCTTCATTCTCCAATACATAGAGTTATATAACTGAGAAAATGATATGTGTAGATTTTTTAAAAAGTAGTTTTTAAAAAGTTCCAATGAACAATACTATCTACAGCTACATGTATAATTAAATTTATGTGAATCTTATACCTCATTAATTTGTACCATTAGAGACAATAGTATTTGTCCATAACAGGAATTTGGTGATTCTACAGTATAAAAGTAATAAATTTTTAACTAGAACTAAATAATTAAAAATACAATTTACCCATTAGACTATAAGAAGGATTCTTTTTAATAACGTTGACTATACTACCGTGTGTGAAGAAGTTATTGATAGTATACATCTTTAAATATTTGCTGAACTTACTTTTTAGAGAAAAATATTTTGTTACTTTAAATGGCTGACAATTGTGAAATAAAGCTCACTTATAAGTGAGGCTCGTCAGTTAATCATTTAAGTGTGGTTAGTGTAACAACTTCATACGAAAATAATGTGATTACATTGTGACAATCGCACCCTTCGTTTTTTTTTATATTTTTTTTTTGATTTGTGTTTTTATGTCATATTTTTAACATCATGTTTTCATTTTTTTAAACTGCAATGTGAGAATAAACAAACCTGGAGAAACCACAAGTGCTTTACTTAGTCTTCCCACGAGAAAAATACTTTCGGCCACAACAGACGACTTTTGTCTCTTTGTTTGTTTCCACTTACCAGCACCCAGCAAGAAGTTCAACCAGCGGGGGTGTAACTCATTAGTCTTTTCTTTGGACCTAAGCAGCAAGGCTAATTCCATTCAATAGAGCACGTTTCAACCCATATCCAGACTGATCGTCTCTCGTACAGCGATACCAGGACGTGGGAAAGTAAATCACAGCAGAAATACGGAGACAAGAGAGATGATAAACACACACAGAGAGAAGAACAATTAACGCCAATCAAAGTTTGGAGATTGAAACGCGCGAATCCGTCAACGAATGATATGACCGTTTTCAAATTCGAGGAGGATAAACAATGATGGAGAAAGTGTGGGAACGGAACACCAGCGAACTCCGAAATGAACAGCCCATAGACAGACCGAGTTTGTATTTCAAGAAGAACAGATCGCCAAATAAATCTACGAACATTATCACACTTCTTTTTCACGTAACTATTTCAGGAAAGTGCAGTTTCTGATTTCAAAATGAGAGGCTAGGTTTTTTTTAAAGCACGTGAGAGACCTTCTCGGATTGTTGTCAAGTATAATTATCATTGAAACTTTGTAAGTGTTGTGAAAGTGCTTCGATCATGAAAAATTCTCAGTACAACAGGAGCAGAAACTTGACTACCAGACAATGGACTCTGTGTTTATTTATCTATCTCTACATCAATACAAGACCAATGGAGGGTTGCAACAGCACCGACATCAGACAGGCAGGTGTGAGGAGACGGCGACCTAAAGGTATGAGATTTCCTTGTTTTTGGCCTCGTCCACAATTTGGGAAATCAGCTGGCTCAGGACGTAAAAACTCAAACTTACTTACTTCGGAAATGTTTTTTTTTAAAGAGGACACTCCTCTCCGAACACTTTCGTCCTTTATTTGTTTGCCACCCCGTTACATTTTCTAAAAGAGAATATAAGTGACACAGACGTTGACATTTCTAATATATAATCGTCATCCTTGGCATTAGATGAACTTTTTTTTCTCTCAAGAGAACGGAACTTTGTTATTGCACAATCCGGAACATTTGTTTGAGTTAGAAATAACTTAAAATAAGAGAAAAGAACAAGAAACTTTCTTACTAACAAATTGTCTCTAACTAGTCGAGAACAACTTTGTTTTTCTTATATATGTGATTCAGTGTACATTCAACGGTACTTTCAGTGAGACGTCAATTGTCATTTGAACGTTACCAATTCAGTACTATATGTATACACATGAGAATTCATAAATACTTGGCTTTTGCTTCTGCAAAGCATTCTCAACCGAATTTTGTGTTGATCATATTTAAGTATTCGTTTAGTGTTTTTTTTTTTTGTCAATTGTTAAATTTCTATCAGAACAATCAGGATACCTTTCAATGAAGTTGTTCACATCGTATGTGTGTTACTAGCGTATTTTCTTTTAATCTTTTGGTACATGGGCACAAAGCTTGCCAAAATGCAGTGTCATTTAGTAACTTAATTCAATCGTTTGAAGAGCTCGACAAGCATTTCTTAATTAATTAATCGCTTGCTATAAATAACACATGGCCATTTTATCAAACTCCCAGGGCAATCGATTTTGTATAAATACTCGTAGGACATGTACTATCGAGAAAAAATTGCAAGATTTTTAGTGTACAACATTCATTTCTTTTGTTTATTTAATTTCCACGTGAAATCATAACCATATCCAGCGTATTCATTGTGTGTACTTAAAGACGTCTATATGTATATTATTATTATTATTATTAGAATTTGCGCAAAGTAAAGAGGTAATCAGCTGATCTAGATTATAAGTATGTAGTGTGTAAGAATTATTTCCATGTGTCAATTGCAGTCAGTCACGTGCATTATTTCAGATA
>JAGDQP010022240.1:6160-30682 GCA_022664845.1 Lepisma saccharinum
ATTATTATTATTATTATTATTATTATTATTATTATTATTATTATTATTATTATTATTATTTCTATTATTATTATATTACTTCCTGGTTCCTTTGTCTTGACGTTTTGAGGATTTGAAGTTTCGGGCCAAGGTGCCCATGTCTTCCATTGGTACGGTCGTTATGCTTGTTCGTAGTTGAAATTGGTAGGACGCAACTGTTGCAGTCCTATGGTAATCCTGAGATGTGTTATTAGCATCTCATAGCTTTTGAAGGATGGATTTTCTGTGCCGATGTGCTGGATTTGGCCGTAAGTAGAGTTATGAACTCTGGTCCAAAAAGCTCGACTGATGATGTCAATGTAGTCGGTTATGAGTGGTAGATTGAGGTCTTCGTGTAATGTGTGATACGGGTAACTCTTGGTTGTCCTGTAATGATTCGTGCAGCACAGTTCTGTACAATTTGAATCATGCGAAGTGTAGTTCTGGCAGCATGTTTCCAGGCCGGAGTAGCATAGGTGAGAAGTGCGCGAACCATAATACAGTAAATATGAAATCTTGTTTCGAAGCAAAGTGTGGAACTTTTGAGCATCGGATATAGTGGTAGAAGTCGTGATATTGAACGTTTGTGGAGATTCTGGATGTGAGGCAAGAATGTAAGTTTACTGTCTAGCTCTACTCCAAGATAGGTGACAGATGGATGGTAATTAAAAAGGGTGTCAAACATAACTAGCTGCTGCGGTGGAGGTGTCCGACCTCTTGAAAAGTGAACTACTTGTGTCTTATCTGGATTGAGCTTAATTCGCCATTTTGTAGTCCAATCCTCCAGTTTGTCTGGACATCGCTAAGCCATGTGCTGAGCACAAGTTAGATTGCGATTGGATACAAACGCCGTGGTGTCATAAGCAAACGTTGCAGTCCGGATACCTGGCTGAGTTGGAAGACCATAGGTATATAAGTTGAATTAGATAGGACACAGGACTGAGACTTGGTGTATTCCAGCTGTGATTCATCTGGTTGCAGAGGAAGTTCCATTGCATGAGACATGATAGCTGCGGTCCTGATGATAGTAACAGAGAATGCGAATAATATAATGAGGAAAGTCCAAGTTGAATTCCGCTGTTCCAGACTTTGTCGAATGTTTGGCTTAATTCAGGAAGATACCGATGGTATGGTCATCGTGGTTAAATTGCAATGTGATAGCGTCGATAGCTTGGACGAATTGAGCAGTAGCATCGTGACCAGGTCGGAAAGCAAACTGATGTGCAGGTAGGATTCGGTTTTCTTCAACATGATATGTAATTCTACGATGTAGAAGTTTCTCAAATGTTTTGCTTAAAGTTGTCAGTAAGCTAATTGGCCAATGATTATCTGGGAAGAGGTGGTCTTTGCCAGTCTTCGGAATCAAAATAATTTTTGTGGTCTTCCAGGATGAGGGAATATAACCAGTTATTAGAATAGCTTTGAAGAGTCGAGTGAGCTGAACCAGCAGTTTGCGTGGTGCTTGCTTGAGTGTATAATTTGGGGGGACAGTTTTGTGAATATATACATTAGGAGAGACAGAAAGAGAGAGAGAGGGTGCAGGGAGAGATTGAGATTGAGAGAGAGAGAGAAAGAAAGAGAGAAAAAGTGCGCCATCTAAACGTAGGCACATACGAATTGCTGTGACTCTATAAATGTCAAGGGTGTTCCTGAATTTTTCCTCAATCACGTATGTCAAATAATGGGATACCTTCAAAATATAGGCCCTTACCGATTGCATTTCCACATCCCTATTCTGACTTTTGCACTTCTCCAGTCTGAACCACATAACCATAAAAATAATTCGATTCAATTCAATAAGCAAATCATACTGGTCATTTTCAAATGAAAGATTTTGAGAATTATATTATCAGTATGATTATAAAAGCGTTAACGCTTATCTCAGAAGAAAAGATAGAAAGAAAATAAGGAATAAATAAATAAAAAACATAGTTTTATACACATTATAAATATTAACGCAAATAAATTCTAGGTCCAAGTTGCTGTTTGGTCCTGTTGATTCACTGAATTGATATTAACGTCCTAAACGAGCTGGCATGATTCTAATTGTATCTACAGTTTTCAGAGAGTGATTCGAACCATTCCAATCAATGGATTCGGCGGGAATTGAATCCGCGACCACGCGCATAGTAAGCTAGCACGATAACCTGTGGATTAACATGAGGTCTCTTTGGTCATGTTCTTAAAATTATCATACAGTTCAATAATTACCTTACAGTTCCAGGTTCGATAGTGGAGGTCCCAGCCTTTTATGCAAACTAGAACATGTCTCGGATCCACGATAACGTAGCTACCGTTTTCAAAAGCTGCATTCTCATTTCGAACTAAAGATCAAATCAAACAAAAGAATCGGTATGATTAAGAAGGACAATATTCCACTTGACGTTAGTTTCAGAAAACTAAAACTAAAAATATTTTCTCGTTAAATGAATTATCGAAATAAAAAAGCAACTTATAATTACTCAATGTTCTTTGGTCTCTTGGCATAACCGTATGAGCTCATTCCATAATTAACGTTTGTGCGATGGCCGTTGCAACGATGCCATCTAACGTTCGAATAGTGAAGTAGATGGCATGTGCCATAGATGAGTCATATAGGGCACTTGATTGTGCAGCAGTGAGTAGGAGAACGAGGAGTTCTACTCGACGTTTTGGGAGTGTGGCTTGTGTTTAATTATGGCAGTGTCATGCTGTATGAATTTCACCAAGGACATCCAGCCAGCGCAGCGGTACGAAACATCAATGATGTATATTGTCAGGTTGCTGTAGATATGCGAAAATACCAGAGGTGGTTCCATAAGTTTCGGTCTGGTGACACCAGGGGAAGGGAAACCTATGCAACTGGATAACGATGCCCTGCAAGCAGCGGTAGATACAAATGCAATGCAACTCTTGAAGAACTAGCTAGCGAACTCCATGTCACCCATCCGACCGTTCATCGTCATCTGCAGGACCTTGAGTTCATGTCGAAACTCGGGAAATGAGTACTCTTCCATTTCGTTAACGCCTCAAAAGAAACAGCAGCGAGTTGACATCTGCAGTTCCCTGCTCACCCATCACAGACATGAGCCATTTCTGGACAGAATGGTGACAGGGGATGGAAGTGGGTCCCCTACTTTAACGTTACATTCAAACCTAAAGGAAGGGGCACAGAAAGTGTGCCAAAACAGGATCTCGAACCCTGCAAAGTGATTGTTGATTCTTTTGACGGGATATCCATCAGCTAATACATTTTGAGCTCTTGCCACGTAACCAGACCATCAATGCAGATGTCTACTGTCATTATCTTGAACACATATGAACTACACTGTTGGATAAACGCCCTGCTCTGGTTAATGGCAAGGATATACACATCCACGTGATATCGCGCGCCAACACACGGCAACAAGAATCTGTGCTATGATCGAGCAGTGTGGCTGAGAGGAACTTCCCCATCCGGCGTTTTCACCAGATTGTTCATCAACAAACTACGTTCATCAACGACTTTTTCGCTGCCTGCAAAACCACATTTCCGGGAAAACACTGTAAAACGAGAATGACGTGCGACGAACACAGATCAAGTTCTCTGCTTCCAAAACCGGTGACTTCTTTCAGCATGGAATTCAACAACTGATTGACAAGTGTCAGAGTTTTATGGAGTCCGATTGAGGCTATTTTTCTGCCTAAAGGCAGTGTTCCAGGAACGTTATTGTTATTTTACTTACGGTGCAATAATACGACGTTACTTATGGGATAAGTTCATAATTACAGGTTATAGGTTTTGACCATTAGTTTAACCAGAAAGCAGTTTTCATTGTAGATTGAAAAATCTAACGTTAGGTGCAATAGTAGCGTTCTTAACCTTGCCAATTCCATTAGATATACTGCATCATTGCAACACTGATACGATGAGACAACTGGAAATATCCTTCACTTCTCACCCTTCGGCCAGAGGGAACGTGTGGTGGTGGGAGAAAATATCGCTTCCTGAGCTGTTTGCCAAGGCCTTCAAGTAACCAGTACAATGAAAAATGAATAGCTAAGTAGCTAGATCTTGTACTTAATACTCTGACGGAGAGATTGGTTAAAAGCGAGAGACTAACTACAGTATATTCAAGGAAACCGCAATTGATCTTTAGATTGACTGAAAAGATATTTAAATAACATCTTATTAATGTATTAAATATCTTTAAATAATTGGAGGGAAACAAGCGTTGGCGAACGTAGCTCAATTAAGCATCACATTAAATGTATTTCCGTTTACTCGAACTCCTCCCAGACCGTCAACGAATATTGACTAAATTTGACATGGGGGTTACACTCAAGCCAGTAAGTTCCATTAATTTATCCTCATTTTGATCACACTTACCATGACAAATATTCTAAAATCACACTCATTTCAATAATATGTGGAGGCACGAGCTAATATACCTTTTCATTTCAGACTATCACACCAAAGAAAAAATGTATGGGGTAATTCATCACACCAATGTATTGCAGCAAGCGCTAATAATTTACATGTTATGTTAACAAATACTGAACGTGGTAGGCGGATTTGTTATCTTGTGTAATTTAGTGCACTAATACCAAAAGAGTCTATTGTTGGATATTGTGACAAACGCTGGTATATTACAAACTGTGTATATCATGTTCTTTTATGCCCATTTTATGTTCATGGATATAATGGACATGAAAGAAACATACAAAGGATATATAGAAAATACAGGTCTCAAAGAAGGACTTCGTGGACGTCCAATAGATGAACATAATATGTAAAGAATTTGGATATCCCCAAGAAGAACATTGTGGTCGCCTAAAGTATATCCATCTGAAGGAGACGTCCACTAAATATTCAGGAAATGTCTGTTCCGAAGATGGACATGCAGAGTATAGATGCCCATGTGAAGGACATGTGGAGTTTCACTGCATCTCCAGGATGAATGTCCCAAAGACTAACATTATTGGCGTCCAGTGGATGTACAGAAACTGAGTATATATATATATATATATATATATATATATATATATATATATATATGTGTGTGTGTGTGTGTGTGTGTGTGTGTAGATAGTGTAGACATCAAATGGTTGCCCATAAAATGGATGCCCATGTGAAGGCAAGAATGGATGTTCAATGGATGCCCATAACATGGACCTCCCTACAGCGGAAATTGTGGATGTAAAATGTATGACCCTCTGAAGGAAAATATGGACGTCCAGAGAATATCCAGATACTGGGTTTACTTGTGAAGCTAAAAATGGACTTCCATTCAGGACATTCTTACTTACTTACTCTAGGACTTACAGAACTCGTTTTTACCACCGCAGTAACAAACGTTCGCAATAGGATTCTATTCTGAACAAGATCAAGACAGATTAAATTACAAACATCTACTTCACAAAGATCCCTTCTAACATAATCCTTCCAATGTCGTCTCGATTTTCGTAACGGTCTCTTCATCTCCGGTTTACCAACCACAATCTTCGTTTCTCTTCCATCCGAGATATATGACCTGTCCACCGTAGTCGTCGAGATTTCATTATTTTTACAACTTCGGGTGGGTCGTGAAATCCATGAAGTTCTTCATTATACATTCTCCTCTATTTCCCAGTCATCTCATCCTATTATGGCCCGCATATCTTACTCAAGACTCTATTTTCAAACACTCATTATTTATGTTCATCTGATAGGGTCGTACTACAACTTTCGCAACCAGCAGAATACCTTTCTGTATAATTTCACTTTTAACTTTATTTATATTAATCGCGTAGTTAAGAGCTTCTGGACCGAGTAGAAACACGGGTTGCCCGTTGCTAAGCGACTTTTTATTTCTTCCGTGACCTCGCTTTTGGTTGTTTCAAGTATTTAAATTCGTTTACTTTCCCTATGTTCTCATTCTTAATTGTTATGAATCTTTTTCCTTCATTCTCAGTGTTTCGGCTTGTTATCATGTATTTGTTTTCGTTATGTCGTCCCTTATCCTATATTTTGTAGATTTAATAGGGAACGACATAGATGCACTAGAAAGTAATACCAATGTCCATGAGCCAGATCCCTAAAATTTGATCATCGGTACAATTCGTGGGGGCAAAATCACCCATTACTTTTTGAACAGATAAGTGATCCAGTATGTCAAAACTGCCTGGTTGACTTTCGCCCGGCGTAGCTTTGTTCAAAATATGGCGTCATCAATACGGCCGCCTACTGATTTCAACAAAGCAATTTTAAAAGCTAATAATTCCAGTATCGTTCAAGATAAAAAATTAATTCTTGCTTTATTGTTGAGAATATACTCCAGGCGTAAATTTGAATACTAAAACTTTCCTAGTCGTTGCCGCCATCTTGAAATATATTACCTGAAAGTGAAAAAAGTCATGATCACGAACTTAATTGCACTGTTTAATGGCGAAAAGTTTTAATGCACTGTTTAAAACTAAGTTAGGTGAGACTCTGGGCAGCTCCTAACAAGCAAATTGACAAACTACTTTGTATGACAGAGAATTGACAAAAGACGCCGAGGTTACTAACCACAGAATCTTTTTGGATCACAATAATCTGAAAACTTCCACTAGGTAATTATTTATAAAATTAAAAACTATATATTTTAGTAATAGAAGCTAGTGTCAAAAACTCAATAAACATCTGACTCAAAGGACAAGAAATGCAGGACGCCCTTGCTCGCCACAACAAAGAAGAGGGTTATGAGGCTCACGAACTGACTAGAACACATAAAAATGTAACACTGAAATAGAAAATAACAAAATCTAACATACTATTATGCAACTATCTATTATGCAAAAATAAGTGGAAAGCAAGGACAACGCATATGAAGATTTCTGAATCTCCTACTAGAAAAAATGTGACTTGAAAACACCACGGAAAAAAGTTGCATCTCAACATAAATAGTGAAATGGGAGAAAGTCCACTCCAAATGTGAAATATTCCACTAACTACCTCCTACACTCTACATGCAGCTAGTAGCTTGAATGTAAAACCTTCATTAGATAGGGTGGCTAGAAAATAATGTAAAAAGGAGGCCCAGATACTGGAACAATCCGTGCCTGTCTCCTGCGTCAGTATCTATATTTAGACCAGCCCTGAGATACCTATTCTGAATACCAACCTGAAAACACATATGGGAAATTGCCTATGAAAGTCACAACACGGCACAATGTAGTAAAATAATGAAATTAAAGATAAAAAATATCTGTTTTAAGGGCCTAAACAATGTAATAGAGATCCCGTGAACCAGAAACTTCCAATAAAGCCCGGTTCGGAAGGAATGACTAACAAATGTGAACAAGGTAGCCGGAAAACCGGAAAAGTCCAGAAACCAGGAGAACTCCTTCAATCAGGAGACCAACCAAACATACAAGTGGAAAATGCAAAGGGATGTAACAAACAGAATATACCGCAGGTAAAGCAGCTAAGAGCCGAGTCAGAACACGATTAAGTGACCACTAAAGCAAATTGCCACTGCATAAAGACAAACTTGGAATGCTAAAAGAATATAATAACTACAGTCACTACCACCAGATGGTCAAATCGTGATCCACACAAACAAAAATGCCGAAAATAAAAAAAGAATAGTAGCTAATGAAAAATTAAAACATCAGGCTCTAACAAGATTTGATACACACATATGGGTCTGTAGCCAGACACATGAACAGACAAGGCCCTACATGACAAAATAGCAAAGCTAATCGGGAACACCGGGAAACCGCTAGAACAAAACCAGAATCGCAGAACACTGGTCCACTTATATAACTACAAAAATGAAAAGCGGGGGAAATTCGTTTATTACGTATACAGGACAAAAAAAAGAATCCAGCAGACTGGTGTGAACAGGATGTTCGGGCTCCGGGCCTCTCATTACAGTGAAATAAAATCAACATTTACCACTCGTTTCCTACAAATTGAAGAAAAGGTAATACCGTTAGCTAGACACCCTATTGCTACAATTCCAGTGAGGGTGAACCAAGTTATGTTTTATATACCGTATATCGTGGGTTCCCAATTAGAAACCTACACCTAGTACTGCAAAAATGAATTATTTCCGTTAAGTTTAAAGATACAGTTATGATTGAGGTGTCGTTCGAAAGCTCTTGAAATGTACAATGTTGTTTATCTTATGGTGATTTTGTGTTAATATAGATGTTTGAAAGTTATTCGCCATTAAACAGAGACAATATCCTTACTAATTGAACAAGTTTTTATTTTCGGAATTTCAAATTGTACCAGGATATTGTATAGTTTTTTTCCCTCTTCATAGTCATATGCTTTCTTAATATCAATAAATAACTGGTGAATTGTCCTATTGTATTCCCATTTCTTCTTTAAGAATTGTATCAAGGCGAAAATCTGGTCCAATGTGGAACTATTTCTTCTAAATCCACATTGGTGATCTCCAACTATTGCATCTGCGTATACGCTTATTAATTCAGGAGGTTCAGTGAAATAAACCTTTCATACACAGCGGCAAGTCTACGAAAAGAAGATAAGTCTAATATTTAGTAAAAACCAGTAGTCATTAGGAAATTATCTTTTTTGCTATTCAACGAGTTTGCGCTCAAAACATAAGCAAGATACTATAGAATTGACGAAAATGTTGCCTCATTTTCCCTTTAAATACAAAAAGCCTTTTTGAAATATTTTTCTTCGAAAATTCGTCTTGAGAAAATCAGGATGAAAGTCTTGGTTGTTTATGTTCAAAATAAATTTTGGAAAGAACAATATATCAATATATATACAGATGCTTATCAGAATAATGGAAACACCTGAACGAAAGTGCTACTTACCAGATTAATATGGTGTCGGGCCACCTTTCGCCTTCAGAACAGCCTTGATGCGACGTGGGATGGAGGCATAGAGGTCGTGAATGGTAGCAAGTGGAATATTACACCATTCCTCGTGCAGGGCATTGGCCAGTTCTGTGAGAGAGGATGGAGGTGGAAATCGTCACCGGAGTCGTGTTTCCAAGATTGAAAACAGATGTTCAATTATGTTGAGATCTGGGGATTGGGCGGGCCAGGGGAGGTGCTGAACTTCATCCCGATGTTCCTCAAACCACGCTGCAACAACTCCAGCTGTGTGAATGGGTGCATTATCATCCTGGAATATGGCGTCATTGTCCGGGAACAACATCCGGACCATAGGATGCAAGCGGTCTCCTAAAATTGCGACATAATCGTTGGCAGTGATACGTTCACGAAGTGTGACCACAGGACCCAATGAAAACCATGATATTGCGGCCCACAGCATCACCGTGCCGCCGCCATGTTTCACAGTTGGGCGGAGACACTGCAGATCATACGCTTCTTTGGGCGTTCTCCACACATAAACACGGCCCGTGGTTTGGAATAGGGTGAATGGTGACTCATCCGACCATACCACACGTCTCCAGTCGTCAACGGTCCAAGTTGCATGGTCGCGGCACCATTTGCGGCGTGCTAAAGCGTTCTGGTCCCTGATGAGAGGTTTGGCCCGTGCAACACGACCCCATAAGATCATGTCATGTAATTCGCGGCGGACTGTGATTGTCGAAACAGCTGATTGAGTTCCTCCGTCACTTGCGCCGCTTTGGCACGACGGTTCCTCGTGACAATGCGCTTTAATACCCGGCGTGCCCTGTCACTGATGCTTTTCTTCCGCCCACTGTTCCGCTTCCCCGATTTGGTTTTCCCGTGTGTTGTGTTGGCCGTCATCACCTTCGACACTGTCCCTGGCGACACACCTAACACACTAGCCATTGCCGTCACACTCACTCCACATAACCGCGCACCAACAATTTGCCCTCTTTGAAACTCTGAGAGGTCTCCCATTTTACACTACCTCCGTCTGCTGCAGCCACTGCACACTCCTGTTCCACGACGCCTGACGTAGTATGGAGACCGACCTAACACGCCACCACCAGCAGTCCGGCGCTGCGGTCGCCACGACACCACTGCCAACCCATACATCTGACGTGTTGCCAACTACAGGTGTTTCCATTATTCTGATAAGCATCTGTATATATATATATAGCTTCCAGCAGTTTAATAAACCGCTTAACGTCGACGTATATCTAAGCCATAGAAATCTTCTTGGAGGGGGGAAAAGTGTTATGATGAAAATATTTCTATCACTGAAGATATTAACACAACTCCTCTCCAGGTACTAGTAGACCACCCTATTAAGACGATTGGTTTGTATTCAAGACTAAGTTAAGAAACAAGTTCATATTGAATCAGATATAGCAGTGACGTTTAAGTGCATCAGAACAGTCCGATGGTGAACATTCTGTTTCTTTATTTATATAAATTTTCGTTGCTGATTAAGTGTGTGATAAGGAGTGTAATTAAAATACACAGATTAAAATTGTTCTGTGGCACACTTTCCTCGTTCTTCCAGTAAATATTGTAGATCTGGTAAGGTTTTATTTAAGAAAGAATTTAATGAACCTGTTCAAGAGCGAGTGAGTAAAATCGAAGCTCAAATTGAAAGTTCAGAACACACAACTGTTCAAACAGAATAACACCACGTTTATTCACAGCTTCAACCGACGATGTTAGACGGCAAGATTTTCAGCAAAGTGTCTAACAAATCACCTATAATTGTTATATCTGATGATTTTGTCAATCATTTATAAATAATTTATAAGTTGTCTGCGAAAGGTGGATAGTGTCATCATTTTCACTTTATATATCTTGGGCTCGCGCATGGATTCAATGTTTTGCGCGTGTTGTATAGACTTGAGGTGAGAACATGAAAATTAATAAAAGCTGATAAAGACAAAGTAAATGCTAGAAAAGAACATATAAACCGAGGTTGTATAAAGAAATATTTACTCGTAAATATACCTAAGACTACCTTTATCACAAATTAATAATTTTGCAAATCCTACTTTAGCCTCGAACATCACTGAGGTACAAGAAGGCTTACTAAAAATGACATAATTTTGATGGCATGTGGCTTAGAAATGGCCTTTGGAAGAACATAGTCCAGATTTGGCAAAGTCATATGTGAAAAAATATCATTAGTATCTTACGTCTTTATTTGTTCATAGCATTCTATTACATGGGCGACAGATAACAAAGTTTTCCCTGTTATCTTTAGAGCAGCTTGCGGTAGAGTTCCAAGAAACTCAAATTAAGGACTGTAAATTGTTTCCACAACCTAAGACACAGGTTTTCGAGGAAATATACAATGTATATATTTAAGTCTCATCGAACCCACTAGTACGTGTACCAGGCAGCAAAAATCCACAGAGACGTGAACATTTATCTAACGGTGCGCTAGCTTAATTTAGGACTCCTACTGCAGGCAGGAGATACTTGTACTATAATCAGAAACAGTGATTCAGAGATGAACTCTGAATACAAAGACAGTTGTGATGAAAACGCATTTTAGAGGATTTGTGTTACATTTTCTTCACACTGTAGTAAAATTCCTCCTCCAGGTTGTCTTATTTTTTTTATATTCCCTAATGTTCACACTGTTAAAAACATTCTACCAGTTCCCTGCAAAACAGTTAGGCAAATGGATTGAATAGAACGTAGCTAACAAAAATCAGAAACCCTTCATTTTCCAAGAATATTCAGGCAAAGAATACTTACAAAATTTCTCGACAATGATGCAGATTCACATTGCGACTATTATTGAGATTCCGATTGTGAACCTGCACAATACTTGAGAAAAATTCTAAGTATGTTTCCTGAATATTTTTTAGAAAAATGAAGATATTTGATTTGTATTACTCAAATTCTATTCAACTCATTTCTCTCACTTTTTCCACGAAAATTGTCGGAAATTTTTAACAGTGCCAAGGTATAGTATAGCGTAATGACGAAAATAGGGTTATTGGAGCGTAAAACCAGCAAGAGCGGCGGCATATGTTAGCAATGTAACAAGGTAACATCCACCAACATCGGCACACAGGAACTTGCACAATCTGAATGGCACGTTGGCACATAGTGTGCATCCACCGATGAAAAGCACGTCCATGTCAGTCGAGTTACCGCCAGCGTGAAGTGCTTCTTTGTGGTGTAACTGAGTTCTGTGGGTTGAAACATGCCACGAGGAATCAATTTGGACCCTGTGTTACAGACGGGGGTAATCGGGCAATTGAAAGTACGTAGGAAAAACACAGATAGAGGTCGTATAAGCGCTGAATGTGGAGCAAATTGTCGTCTTCAGCCTGTGGCATAAGTTTCAAACCATCGCATCGGAGATGTCCAAAGGCCACCACGGATCACAGCCCCCCAGCAGGATTGCTATCTGACACTTATAGCACGACGTAATCGACGAACGTCTCACCGGCTATTGGTATCAGAGTTAGCAGCAGCATCAGGACCAAGGGTTTCAAGACATACCGACGGTTGTATACAGTTGGGTACTATGCCAGATGACCCGTAGTGTGTGTCCCGCTCAACCCTGTCCAACGATATGGCGCTTGCAGTGGAGAAAAAACTTCGAGATTTGACTACTGGACTATTAGGGTCTAGTGTTTTTTTTCTCAAACAAATAGCAGTACACAATACAAAACGATTCGCTACGCATGCGGGTCTGGAGAGAACAGAGGACCCACTATAATCTGGAGAACATCACGGAATGGGACCGGTACGGTGGTGTTGGTGGACTAGTGTCAGGTGGCATAATGCTCAATGGACGTACAGAGCTTCACATCTTCCAGGGCAGTACTGCCACCACTCGGTGATGTAGATCAGGTTCTAGACCCTCATGTGCGGCTGTGGCGGGATGCAGTGGGTCCATTATTCATGTTCATACATGATAATGCACTTCGTGATCGAGGCAGCCTGGTAGAAGAGTTTCTTCGCAGGGAGGATATCCAACGTGTGGTTTGGCCGACACGGTCCTCAGACCACTCCATTGAACATGCATTACATACATTGCGAAGGCGAATTATAGTCAGACAGCCGTATCCGTATGCTGTATGTAGTCAGCAGAAAATTCAATATTTATAAAACATTTAAAATAAAATACGTTTTAATTAAGAAAAGACATTTTGGTCATTGTTGTAAATTTGTTAAAAACAAACAATAAGAAGATTATCTTGTATGTGTTTGTTTGTATATTTTTATGTGCCAATGAAATTTCAGAAGTTTATGGATTGAAATGGACATTAATTGAAGACCTGAATTGCAAAACATCCCAAGTCCACTTTTTTCGTATTTGCATTTTTTGTTCATCGGTATCTATGTTCCAAGGGCTATCCATTTGGATAAATATTACATGGTAATCCCACCACAGAAACCATTTTTAACTCAATAATTTCCGCTGAATAAGATAGCATACGAAGACATTGGACTGTCTTCCGTTCCTCCTGAAAAAAAATACTCTGGTGGACTTGGGATGTTTGCAATTCACGTCTTCAATTGAATATTATTATTAAAGGATATTTATTTGTACGTATCGTCGTTGATATGACAAAGGGGCGTAAGCGACAAACAGGAGAGTATTTTAAAGAAAAACTGTGCTCTTTCACCGTCTGTCTTGTAATGGAAATTAAACCTACCTTTAAAGTTAAATATTGATTTTTGTGCAGAAGCACTAATCTTTCAAAACAAGTTTCAAGTGGTATGAAACCACTCTTTGTCCCTTACGTCAATTTGTCAGATAATATAAAATTCGAAAGTGTCGCTTACATCACAGTCATGTTTCCTGTACAGAAGAAACTGATAAATATAAAGTTGATTTTCGGCATCAGACAAAATGTCTCAAATTTTCCAAATTTGGCGCTTACGACCCTTTGTCATGTTGACTTGATATGAAGAATTCAGTATATGAATATTTCTGGAGATAAGTACATAATGATTTAATGTATTTACATATGCATACTTGTAGTTAATACATGGATGAGTAGCAATCTAATGTTCTTTACAGTGTTTGTATGTTACTAATACTGCAGGTTCGTTGGTTAAAAATGGATTGAAGCAGAGAAGTAAGGTAAATGTATTATCGTCATTGAAATTATAGCACCACGCACGATTGCAAAACTTCGTGCTGGATCTAGAGAAGAGTGGTAACGTATTCCAGCTGACCTCATCAACGCCCTGGTCACAGGTATGCCGCATTGCTGTGGAGATTGTATAGCTGCCAAGGAAGATCACACGCCATATTAATAGTCAACACCCAGCTCAGACGCCAGGCTCTCCACAATAATGCATGTACAAAATTAAGCATCATTTTCCACCTTGGAGTAATGTGTCATTAAAGTAAAATTCCATTTTCGGATAGCTATTTCTTTCCGTTTATCTTTGCTCTACGACGCCCATTCATACATGCTACTCGTTTGTAGTGTCTGAGACCGTTCAGGTTTATGTGTTTTGCACGAGCTGTAATTATGCTATACCTTTGGACACCAGCGAAGTTTTGTTGTTTAAATTCCCTTTTTAATTATAAAATGTTACAAAATCCGACAACTTATGATTTACTTTCCAAACGTTATTAGTAACTTGTACGTTTTAGCAGCCAAATCAATTTTAGTGGGAATTGTACAAGAGAGTCATAAAATATTTTCTACAGCTTTCTCTGCATTTTTCTTATACTTAAAATACTAAAACAATGTAAATTTCACGTGTATTTCCACTAAATTAATTATGAATATGTTGCGAGTAATAGCGGTTCAATGTTTTCTACTAGTCTGTGCTTCTTAAGGATTCATTTTATTTACTAGAAATACATATGTATATTAAATATCAAAGTAGTAGCAATCTCAACTCAAAATGCATAAGCTTAGTTGCTCCATGCACAAATTGGAAGATCGCACTGAAGTAATAAGAAATTTTATAATATTTAGACTTCGAATTACTACTGATACGCAATGACGTTATTTCCAGAATATCTGTGCACGTAACACTTCCTCAAAATAAAACACGTACACTGGCACAGTATATACAGTATAATGAGACAGTAAATAAAATGTGCATATGCAAGACATATTATATTTACAAACAAGAATATAGCATCAGTGGAGATACACTCAAAGAAATGGTACTTCATGTTAATGTATTGCTTCTGTTAGCGTTAAAACTAAGATGATATAAATAAGGAAATGGTATCCGCAACTGCGGTCCATGAAAATAACAAACACAATGTCGTTGTACCTAAATTCAACTTTATGAGTTTGTTTTGAATAACCTGTTTTCTATCATTTAATCTCCCTTTAACTAGGTGTCTCATGTTCCTTCACTGAACATCGCAATTAAAGCTTCTTTCTTTGTTCATGTAATAAAAGACTGTAACAATAAAAAGAAGAACACCTGCACCTAAAGTGGCGAGAAGCTATTACTACCAGCAGTATAACAAAGAATAACTAGTGCTACTCTTAATTCCCTTCTAATGAAGTGGCCATTAAAAGTATAATGGGTAAGAGTGCACAGGAAAATGTTTTTGCAGATAATGGGTAGAGGTGGGGGTGACCGGAATCAGAGAACCAGAGAAACGAGGTGTGTGTTAGGACAATTTTACACAAAACCAGAAGAAACAAAGGGCACTAAAAATAAAAGAAAGGTCATGGGATTCTGCGTGTGAATTTTATGTCATGGAACGAACAGAATTATAAACAACGCACTTTGTGCATTATATAAATTGCTCCAGGTGCGGCAAGTTTACCAAACTGTAGTACAATGCATACAATAGCCATGAGAGAACGGCATTGCTAGAAAGATCATATGAAGCAAGAAATGAACTAGAGACTAATTTGTCATCATTAAGACTTTTTGTTTTTAATTCTCGAAATTTTATTTCCACAAAATCGTCTGTAGGTTTTAATTGAAATATTCGGTTTATCACTTCCAAACACTCATGGA
The DNA here is from genome assembly GCA_022664845.1 of Lepisma saccharinum. Taxonomy (NCBI): domain Eukaryota; kingdom Metazoa; phylum Arthropoda; class Insecta; order Zygentoma; family Lepismatidae; genus Lepisma; species Lepisma saccharinum. The sequence continues at coordinate 21,968 of JAGDQP010022240.1, forward strand.
ATTTGTGACGCCAACTAAGAGTGCGTTGAAACATGATCAACGGATAAATTACTAAAACTAACTACAGTTCTGAAAGCAAAATAAACTATATATTTTTAAGGATTTAATGACAACGGCGATATTGTGTTAAATAAATTAACATGACAGCATGTTGTAGCATAAAACTGGTTAGACTGGACCACTATTACAATGAGGTGTCTCTATGTCATGAGCATCTGTGGCCCAAAATAACTTGCAACTATCGTACAATTACCATTATTTCCCAGTAACCTGATTACTGTCCCAAATATTCAGTTATTATACAAACCAAAATCTAAAAGCAGTGTCAAACAAAGCACAGAGCCAAATACGGGTACAGCTACCATAGTAGGAAATAGTCTGCAATAAGCATTTTTGTATTGTGAGCAATAGTCGTGTAGCTCCGAAAGGGTGGTAAGGTTATTATTTCAGGGACTATTATTTGTCAAGAAAGTACCTCGAGGAGTAGTAAGTAATGCCATATGAACCCTAGTCCCATATCAATTATCGTGAAGGGCGTAAGTTATAGAGCTGTTACCGCTAATACAATTCATTTTATCTTTTAACCATATTCATTAAGGAATTACACATTAAACATTCACGACCTTACAATGTTAAAGAATAATTACACAAATGACTTGAAAATACAAAGAGTGACGTATTTAGAATGTTTTAAAACATTTTCTTTTCTGCTATACAGCTCAGCATCTGCTACATTAGAAATTAAGAGTACAAGGAAAGAAGGAAGGATGTCCATGGAAGGTAATTTATAGTAAAGCCCATTTTAAAGTCCAAAATTTATTTTTAAAGTGTAAATGTTCAAAGCGTTTAGGCAACTTTGGGTCAGGCCAGATCGCTGACGATAGGTTGATTGATTGAATAATGGAAGTGAAAGGAAACTGGAGAATCTCGAAAAACCTACGCACACAGTGTTTGTCCACCACAAAGTCCGTATGGCATGAGCAGGGATGGAACCGACAACCCCGAGAAGTGAGAGGTTAGGTCTCTACCACTGAGCCACCGTGACATGTTTTAAAGTCAAACTCTCACATTACTCCCATGTACTCGTATTTCATATTGCTAAAACCACTATCACATGGTGATTATTTTCGGTTTTGGATTTATATTTTCTAAACGGTTATCTGTTATTGTGTCGTGTTTGCTTCAAGTGAAAAGTTATAAAAAAAATCACTAATACCGCTTCTTTCCTCGTACTCTTTAAATGCTTTCTCACATAATCCCGAATATCAAAAGAAATGCAACCATAGCGCTGTACTTGGGCCTTCAAAATACTGATAAAATTGAAAGTACTAAATTTATTAGTATTACATGAAGTAGCTAAAGATCTGTAGTTTTCAACGTTAGTGTTGCTCTAATGCAACACATGTAATGATGTTCGTGTAATGAAAATTACGACATTCAAATTCAACTATGTAATCAGCCAATGCCAGGTAATTAAACATATTTTACTTTAATTTAGAAAGTAAGTAATTTCCGTGTTTAAATAGTTCGTACTCATATTCATATCACAAGGGTAATATTATTGGTTTCAGGGAACTATTCGTATAGAAAATATGTAAACGCAACCAATTACTCGTTCAATGATTTAAACTTTCAGAAACGTAGTTTGTTAACTTCTGAACGAACATTATAAGCTTTGTATATTTATGTTATATGAAAAAGGGAAAATGGTAAGATTGTGCACACTGGCAATAATTTTTCGTAGAAGTTCATCTTAATAAAGATATTCAGTTGAAAAGGTTTCCAGTCGCTAACGAACCTTTGCTTGCAGAATATGCTGGTTTGGATATCTGCTTTTCTTGCTTCATATCTCCATTTACTGTATCATTCTGCTTCGCTTCTATGCGCCTTAATATTTGAACGTCGTGTATTTTCTTTGTAGAAAAGTTTGTCTGCTACATTACTCAATCAATTTTTTCGTTTTCCGTAAATTTTAGCTCGAAGTTGCTTTTACCATTTGATGATGAGAAACGTTTCTGATTCTACGAGGTAATTAAGTAAGGAGTGAAACGTCTTGAATATTATGAACTGAGTGTAATACTATTCTGTGTATAAACAATATGTATACAGTGTTATGTACATATGGCGTAGTCTATTTATACAAATGAAACGCATTTGTTTGTTACATGAGAAAATACATTAACAAAGATAATATCTGCCAGGATTACTATATAGCACTCTGAGTAGATTATTACCATCTTTGACTTTTTATTGACAATAACTACACGACTTAAATTTTGAATTTTATTTATGCCTTTAGGCAACTATGACTCAGGTAAATTAATTACACGAATATTGTCAATTATTTCAGATATCAAGACTACTTGATATGTAAAAATTCACTGTAATTATGTTCAGGTAAGCTTGTTTTTAATAGTAAAATACGGATTCGTTCGTATAGTATGATCGAGGGTAAGGAGAGTTCCATACATTTTATATTTGGTAGTTTTTTAAAATAATATCTGGCACAATTTACATAAACATCTAAACCAAGATATGCATAACTTTGTTGTAGTATATATTCTTCACTCCCTTGTTTCGTACCATGGAAATATACTCTACTTGTGCAGACTAAATGTGTTTTTTTACGGATAATACATAAATAATTTAAAAAGATACTTGTACAAGCAAATATCTAAGAATCCTAAGTACTTTGAAGGCAATTTGTATATATCTCTTATTACCTTTTTTCACGCATCGCTCGATGTTTTTCAAAATATTACAAAAAAGCTAGCTAAAGATTGGATGGAGGTTTCAATAATATACTGACACTTTGATTTTCAATATATCTTACTCTGTAGATCATGAAACACCTGCTTCTTATTTGTTATTTACGAGTAAATCAGAAATATTAGTCGTCCGTGGTAAATGATCAATACGGTAATATCTAATATTTTAGTTTATATTAAAAAATTTGAAATTCAGAGTGGAAATTAAGAAGATTGGAAATGTATTGAGAAAGATAGTTTTTAATGTTACTGTCTTCCCGGAATTCAACATTAATTTATTTACAACTAAACATGATGTGAGTTTACCTACTGTGTACTTAATTTGCCATTATCAATTCATCTGCTTTGACAGAGACCAAAGTATTGATATTACCTGCCTAAAGAATACTTTTTACAGCCAGATTATATTCAGCTATGTCACATATGTATATGATAAATTGAAGTACATTCAGAATTGATCCTTGTGGTACACCATTTGTAATATTAACTATAACAAACTATCTCTATGTCTTATAGAACTCGCAAGTTCATGGCCGCAGTAATAAAACGTTCGCCACTGGATTCTATCCTGGGCAATATCAAGAAAGTTTCCATCACGAATGCTTACTTCTCGAAGATATCTTCTAATATTGCCCTCGCAGAGACGTCTCGGTCTTTCCAGTGGCCTCCTTCCATCCGGCCTTCCAACCAGGACAGAATATAATCTTCGTTTTTTCCCCATCCGAGCTACATGGCCTGCCCACCTTAGTCCTCGCGATTTCATTATTTTTACAACATCTGGTGAATCGTACAGTCCGTGGAGTTCTTCATTATGCAGTCTTCTCCACTCTCCAGTCATCTCGTCCCATTTCGGCCCGTATATCTTTCTCAAAACCTTATTTTCAAATACGCGTAATTTATGTTCATCTGCTAGGATCGTACTCCAACTTTCGCAACCGTAAAGTATTACCCGGAGAATAACCGTTCTGTATATTTTCAATTACAATTTTCTTGATATTAATCGCGGTGTTAGAATTTTATGGACTAAATAGAAACATGCGTTTCTCAATACTAAGCGACTTTTTTATTTCTTCCGTGACCTCATTTTTGCTTGCTCCGTATGCTCCCAAGTATTTTAATTTGTTGATTTTCTTTATGACCTCATCCCTAATTCTTATGTTTCTATTTCCTTCATTCCCTGTGTTTCTGCTTGTTATCATGTATTTTGTTTTATCTATGTTTACCTGTAGACCTATCTCATCGCACGCTTCTACTAAGACGTCGGTATTCCTTTGCAGTGCCCTATTAAATCTACATCATACGAGTATACAAACACTTGATTAAAACCTTTCGATGATAGTCCCTTTTTGTCCCCTTTAATATTTACAATCGCATATTCTAACGCAAAGTTAAACAGTAGTGGGGACAGGGGATTGCCTTGCTTCAATCCATTGCGAATCTTGAAACTATCTGATATATTACCTATCTGTACACTGCTTATGGGGTCGTTGAGACATATCTTTACTAGTTGAACTTTTTTTTTAAATTCAAAATCGTATCAGGATATTGTATAACTTTTCACTTCTGATAGAATCATATGCTTTCTTAAAATCAATGAAAAGCTGATGAACTGTCCCATTTTATTACCCGTTTCTTCTCCAAAATTTGTCGCAAGGCGAAAATCTGGTCCAACGTGGATCTATTTCTTCTAAATCCACATTGGAGATATCTAATTATTTAATCTACGTATACATTTCGGTGTGTTAACAGAAGATTACTTAATACCTTGTAACAGGTTGGAAGTAACGAGGTAATTATTACAGTCCGATTTATAGCCGTTTTTTGTAAATCGGAACTACTATTTAGGTTTTCTAATCCTTTCGGAGCTCCTCCTTTCTCCATATAGCACCTATCAATTTATGTAGTTTCTTGAATAGAGCCGTTCCTCCTGTTTTAATTAATTCGGCTCAAATATTGTCTATTCCTGGTGATTTGAAAATGATTCAATTTCTTGACCGACATTTCGATCTCGATCTCGCTAGGTTCGGGAATCCACCGTTCTGCGGTACGGATGTCAAATTCCTCTGTTTGTTTCCCGTTGTGTACTTTAAAAAGTTTGTCGAAATAACGTTTCCACACATCGACAATTGTAGTCGGATACGCCTGAATATCTTCACGTTCATTGCTAATCATTCCTAACCTAGGCTGGTAACATTTGCTTAACGAGTTTACACTTTGTATACATTTCGTATGTTATTTATCTTCCCGTTTTCCCTTATCTTCTGAATGTTCTGCGTCAGATATTCTCGCTTTTTCTGAACCAGAGTGTGGCGTTTCGTTTCGCTTTACTGTAGTGATTGGTATTTGCTTCGCTTCTATTACTTAGCCATCGTTGCCTTGCTTGCTTTCGTTCCACATGAAGCTTAAGACGTTCTTCATCAAACCAAGGTTTGTTTTATTTTTTTTTACCTACACGTTCCTTCGATGCGCTCTTAATTGTTTCACGAATTGTCTCCTACATCTTACTTACATCAATTTCATTATTATTATCATCTTTATTATTACTCGATTCGGCTAGGATTTCGAACCTATTTGAGAGTTCGAGTTGATAATCTGCTCGGATTATTTAATCGTTTAACTTCGAATTTCAGTTGTTTTGATCGCTTGCGTTTTCTGTTAGGGATGCATAACTTTTCCCTTACTTTTCTGATCACTAATTGATGGTTGGTGTCACCTTCCGCTCCTTTGTACGATCTAACATCTATTATGTGGTGTTTCTTCGTTGGTCTACTAATACGTGATCGATCTAGTTGAAATTTTTGCCGTCCGGAGATACCCATGTGTATTTGTGTTCAAAGTACGTGCTCTTTACCAGTAGATTTTTCGAAATCGCGAAAGTTATCAGTCTTTCTCCATTGTTGTTGATCTTTTCGTGAAGACTGTATTTGCCTATAGTAGGTCTATATTTTTCTTCCCACCCTACCCTTGCATTGAAATCAACAAACACAATTTCGAATTATACTTCGGCATTCGGTCAAAGAGCCTTTCTAGCTCATCGTAGAATATATCTTTGTCGTTATCAGTAGTCACCTCGGTCGGAGCATAGACGTTTAATAAAACCGTGTTGCACCATCGAGTACATATCGTAACGTACGATAGTTTTTCATATATTCTGAACCACCTGAAGGATACTGTTCTTAATGAGGAATCCTGTTCTGAAATCGTGAGACTGTGTACTCTCGTAGTGGAAAGTGTACTTGCCCTGTGGGATGCTTTCTTGACCCTCCCACCGAACTTGTTGTATTGCTAACGTGTCTAGCTCGTACTTTTCGGTCAACGCGTACCGCCACCTGGAGAGCGCTCATTTGGTATATTGTTCGTACGTTCCACGTTGCTATTCTAAGGTCTTTCTTAATCATGTTCTTGGAGCCCCCTGAAGAAGTCCCACCCAGAGATCAGAATGAGGAACTAGTTTACCTCCGGAATATTTTACCACAGGAGAATCCACGAACCATCTGTTACTATTTCTTGACATGTTTTAACGGTGTAGAGGTGTAAGCTCTACGACCTCGCAGTAAAGGTAGACATCCAAGATGATGTCGTCTGTCCATCCCTGAGTCCTGCCGATGTCATTCATCTTCAGAATCGTAGTGGTAATGGTGATACTGTTTTCCCACACCATGATATTTTTGTTCGGGGTTATCTTCCCCTAGCCTTTGTAGATTCCTCTACTAACTACAGAGCAGCATTACTGGTTTTGGTCTGCTCTGGAATATTTTTCTCTAATATGAGACTTACAAATTGGCGTATATGCTACATATTCGATTAAACCCAATTGGATGCAGTTCCTTGCGTTCCATATATTTGCATTTCCTAAATAAATTAGAATAATCAATTTTATTCAATGATTTTGACACACAATCCTATAACGTTATATTTATTATTCATATTTTTTATGATATTAGTAGTGCACTCAATGCAGATGTAAAAATATATAAAAAAAAATAAGCATAGTGCAATAAATACTTTTTTTATGATTTCCATTATTATGTAACAGCCTAATTACAGTTCCATTTTTATATTTATTTTCTCCACTTTTATTTTTTTAGTCTCCGTTTTGTTTTCTTTCTGTGTGTTCTCTTTAGCTCATTCTCTTTGGTTGGTTTTAGACTCTTTGAGCGTGTTCCGTTTGGATTTTCCTTTAGATTTTTATCGTCATCCATCCAGGTTTTCGTTAGTCACGCAGCAATGACTTGGATCTAACGCTTGTCTTTGATTGGACCCTAGTCAATGCTTCGTGACTTGTTTTTTGCTGATTGGTGTGAATCAGCCTTCTTCTCCGTTTGCTGGGAGAACTGCTCTCCCACGCCATGTTAGTTCAGTTCCAATTTTTAAAACGAGACGAATAGATGCATGGGCTTTCCGTCATCTGTACTTCCTAAGCCCTGTCTACGATTGGTAATTATAAACACCAAATTTAGTATCATTTTTCGATTTAGACTGTTTTCGTCCATACCGGAAAATATATTAAATCGTATTAAGAAAAATAAAACCGATACAAGTGCTACCAGGACTATTCAGCTACATCATTATTTCGGAATTCTCAACTCATTAAAATTAGTTATTATTTTGTTTTGAGATTATTTATTACAATGGACAATATGTTCTAAATTTCAGTATGGGGCCGCTATTGACCGAATTCTTACATTACAAATATCCGTTCGTTAGATTTCAATAATCATATGCCAATGTCTCGTCTCCAGTTTTCCAAATCTATTCGAAATTCCCGGTTAGTCATGTTTGACGGCTACCGCATATTTTCATTACTTGATCAAATTAGCAACATGTCTGTTCGACTATTTGTGCGTACCGTTTTGATGCTAATAGTAAATTTTAATTTATTCAACATGGTTCGATAATTTTGGTTTCAACTCCAGCCACTATTCTCCGATGAAAATGTCATATTTTATAACAATATTTTGTATTTTCAAGATTTATTCAGAACGTCTTTTGTATAAGATAGTAATCATCTGTAATGACGTCACACCATTAATAACGTTAAAGTGATTCTTTCTTTACCATGTATTTTGGACTAGAACTTCTTTCGTGTAAGTAATACTGTGCTAAAACTTTTCGAAATTATACAACAATATTTCGGGAATAATTTGTAAAAATAAAAACGAAATTTATTAATTATTATAGAAATTATGGACATTTATGTGTGACTACGTAACTTTCAGTTCTGCTTAATTCAATGTATACCAGCGATTCAAATTTGTTTGTTTTTACAACTCAACTGTAATTCTGTTCCGATTCTGATGAAACTATCATATCCGTAAGCGTGAAATATGTACATTCAGAGTAATAAATTGAAATTCTGAAATTTTTATATTTCTTCGAACAATCTTGAGTTTATGTTCAGTGAACGTAGTATAGAAACCTCTCAGTTAACCAGGTACGACCTACGGCATTAGTTGATAATCCTCTTACAGTGTTTAGTAATATTTATAAAGTGCAGTGAGTTATTTAATGTCTGACTTGATATTTATTGGAAATTAGCTACTAATCGTTACGTGAAGTTGACACCAATTGATACTCATTATTTCTGTGTTTCGGTAAACCTAACGTATTGAGTGATGTGATTTTAATTAGATTAGATCGGTTCATAAATCCGTAGACCAGTGGTAGGATTCGTTCGCCAGCTGAGAAGTGATAACTTGGGAAAGGAACTATATATTGACTTTCTGGTTATTTCTGCGTTGAAATATGAAGTGACTCCAGCATGTGATTTGTGTGAATAAATAATATTTGCATTTGTGCGTTATGACACTGCGTTTGGATTGAGTTGCGACCGTCATTCGTCTTTATTTCAGGAATTGCGATTCCAGACTACAGGTGTGGGCCCTACTAAGGTAAAGGTAAGACATGGTCTTTTGCCACCCTGTAGACTTCGAAGTGAGTAAAGACA
>JAGDQP010022241.1:0-30680 GCA_022664845.1 Lepisma saccharinum
AACATTTGGTAATATATTCTATGGAAAATGAAACAAGAACGAAGTCTTTATGTTAAAATGTCGAGAAGATACATAGCTTTAAAATTTAAAAGTTAAATTCGCTCGGCGGCCATGTTGATGACGTCATAACTCTGTTTCCCCTAGCGGGATTTTTTTGGGACTTTGAGTATGTTGTTTAGGACAACATTCTAAACATTTGCATCAATTTTCAGCTTGTTATTATAAAATTCCGGGTTAAAACCTAATTGCACCGTACTATTAGGTATGTTGTAGAAACTCATCGTTGGACTTGGACAGAGTATAGAATACCCACGTAATAGAAAAGTATTAGTTTTAGTACATTGCTCATTCACATTCTGAGCCTTGTCTTAACTATAGCTCAGACATCGCAAATACTGAGTTCCAAGACGACCTGTGTAAAAACAGAATAAAGTTAATGGAGACTTTAGAGCAATATCGAGGCGATGTTTTTGGTAACGAAACCAGACACATAATGTGTTGTCCAACAGTTTATGTCCTCCCTACTTCGACGTCACTGCTTGCTAGTAGTACTTTCCATAAATACCTAAAAGTCGCTGAATCGCCAGTAAAGTCATTCACTTGAAGTGGGAAGCATTTTCACACTCTGGCAAGACAGCCGACTAAGAATCCCAAGTATTTGGAATATTAAGTACCTTGCACATATCTGAGTGACGAAGGCAATGAGAAAGTGAATAACATAAAGAACGTCACAGAGAGGCTTGGCTGTGAATGAGCGAATTCGAAATAAAATATCGCAATACCAAACCAGATCCAAAATCTATATTGTCAATAATACATACATACAAACATATAGATAGATAGATAGGTAGCAATCGTAGTTGAAATTATTATTAGAGTTAGTATTCTAACGCCAATAATGGAAAATAAATAAACTTGTGGCCATGGTAAAATTCTGTGAGTAAGTTTATAATTTTGTAATTAGTAAGCTACGTTCGAAGAATAAAATTAAGCCCAAGTTATTAAAGTAGGAATGGAAGTCAGGAAATCAAACTGAAGAATTATTACGAAGTCAGGGGATACTTTTTTTTTCAATATTGACAAACTTCCTGAAACTTTGCAGACTGCCATCTGTTGCGGTGAAGAGGAAGAAAAAGAATTAGGGTAAGGGAAGAGAGGGAGTGAGAGAGAGAGAGAGAGAGAAAGAAAGAGAGAGAGAGAGAGAACAAATGCGTCGAATGTGCTGAGCTGAGGAAATGATAAAAGGAGATCAAGAGAGGAGTTTCTATTTTGAATCTTAAATTCTGTGACGAAAATAAGATCAGTCTGTACAAAAACGAAACGTGGCATAAATTTGCAAACATTACGTTAATGAACTGTTTAATAAAGTCGTTTTCAACCAATGAGATAGTTTTGTGAGATAGTACCGGTACCGTTTCGTGAGATAGTTTTACAGATCAGTGACAGATCAGTACATTTAGTTATTTATTTAGTTACTAAGGATTTTACCCATTCCTTGCTATTCTCAGCTGTTGTGATCTTTAAGAATGTCTACGGTTGAAACTGATTAACAAATATCGAACTTTCATGCTTTTGTTCTAATTGAAGTAAAGAAGCAAGTCCCACAAACAATCATGAACTACGGAAACTTATGACGAGAAACTACAAGTGTTCCTGAAGGTGTTTCTTTTGAAATCTCACTCACTAGTCCTCGATGATTGATTTTGACTTCGGTATTTATATGTAATACGTATTATGTACGCTAATCAGAATGCAATAATAAGACTAATGTATGTTACTTCAAAGTCAAACAGTTCCGAATGATTCATATTACACGTATACCTTAAAGTAAAGAACAGCGTACATGTCCAACATATTGATAATAGGGCGAGAAATGCTTTAGAATGCATTTTTGTCATATTCCAATGGGTATTCAACATCAATTGAAGCTTACCAATAAAAATCGTACAATAAATAACCTTTGACAGTGTTCCTTAAACTTCATTCAGTTAAGTCCGAGTATTCGAATATTTCCGTAAATGCTTCCCCGGGGAATGATACTGTATATTCTTAATCTCTTCCCTAAGTAGGTAGTATATTAGCATTAGGATCATGACTCATATTCTTATTTTCCATTAGTAGTCTTTATCGTGAACTGCATCGAACAAATCTATTAGTAACAATTGTATTTCCAGTACCTTTTAACAACCTAAGGCTAACAAAGTCAACATGTATTTTCTAGGCAAAATCATTCATTCTTTCCTTTCTTTTAGTATTAGCATCATTTGAAATCGATTAGTCTAACTGTTTGAATCTAGAATTGTTCATTTAACACTATCAATATGGTAAAAATCGATAGTGACGCTTTAATTCGAGATGCGTGGATTATCTCAAAAATTTGTATTCTCAAGGAATTCACCTTGATTCACCTTGATTCTTTGGAATTTGTCTCTTGGTGCAGTTTCTGAGATTCTCGGAAAGCTAGACTTGGGTCTGGCGATACCTGATATCAAACGCCTGTGATATCAAATGCAACTTATCAGTACTTTTGTACTTGGAAAAAGTACAGCGCTCTCATGAAATATTAGCCTAGGCAATTAGATATTGGTTGGATTGCAATAATAATGCAAAGTTGCAGTCCTGCGGTCGTGGGAAGATTTACAGGGAATCACTTTCCATCATGAGAAGATTCATATGCAATCATCTTCGGTCGTGGGAAGTTTCACATGGAGTCAATGTCAATAACTAGATATTGTAGACATTGCAGGATTAATGTTGATTGTGTGAGAATAGTATCTTGTAGACCTTCCCAAGATCTTGGTTCACGGGAAATCAATATCAGTAACTGGATAATGCTGAATCGACGTTTAAGTGAGAATCGTACCTTGTGATCTTTCCTATGACTTTGTTTTATGTACTCTTGGAATGGTGTACACGCTCAGGTTTTCCTCTTTCGGTTTCATATTTCTAGATACTTAGTTGTTGAAATTTTGAATTTGCTAGAGTTACGTCTGTTCTGATTCAAGGTCATGCGAACTTGTTAACTTGATATATCTCATGGTATCGTGTTCATTTCTGGAAACTCACGTGTTCTTGTCATGTGATCCTCTCCTTCTTCTTCTATGATTGCCTGGTCTTCAAAGTCTCTTTACGCTTTGCTTCAGACTCTTCAATAAGCTTACCAAAGTTGCTAATATTTTACCTGGAGTCCTACAGTACTCAAATTTGCTCTACAATATAATAAACTAATATACTGCAATTTGAAAACGACAAATTTTAAGATAGACTGACAACACTTACAACTTTAGTGCATGTGGAACGGGAACACCAGCAGTATTTTTTTATATTGTCTCGAATAATGTGTATCCCAAGTTTGTTGCGGATACACCTAACAGTATAAAACTATTTGAAAAAAAACTTGAATTTAAATGAAACAGGTTGGCAACACTGAGAACTGGGATTCTTGGCCATAGCGTTTTTCTGTTGTGCTGAATAATGTTTTTGCCAAGTTTGGTGCGGATAAGTATAACGTAATAGAAGCAATTTTAAAAATATAATTTTATTGAAAATAGGTTGGCAGCACTGAAAACTAGGATGGCTTAGGGACGGGGATATCAAAAGGATTATTTTATTGTGTCGAATTATGTTCATGACAATTTTAGTGCAGAGAGGTCTAACGTAATGGAAACAATTTGAAAAATTGATATTTTAAAGGAATAGGTAAGCAATACAAACCAACTGTACCAATTAAGACATTTCCGGCAACTCCGAGTAAGTTTAGGAAAGTTTAGTTTGAGTAAGCCACTGCAGTGCCTGTTGCCAGTGCCGTATCTAGGGTGAGGGGGAGCAAAAGAGGGTAAGCGCCCCGGGTGGCACGTTTAGGGGGCGGCAAATAGCTAAAATAAAAAAATATCTTTAAAATTCAAAACCACAATTCAACTCAGATAGGCAGGTCTACTGCCTTACTGGAGTAAGTAATAGCAATGCCACGACAGGCTTCAAAGAAGATAACAAAAGTACACTACGTGATGCGAGATAATGTTGTGGCCGTCAAGTCGGCCGGTCGTACCGTTTGGCTAAAAAAAACGATGGAAAGGGCGGTAAAATTTAACTTTGCCCTCCCCCCCATAGAAAAATTTCTAGACCCGGCACTGTCTGTTGCTTGGGTAAGCCAGTGTAGTGGACGTGTATGTATAGGCCCTAAGCGACCTTGGATAGCCCCCATCAATTTCCTAGAATCTAGTGGGAGATCGATATTGTCAGTTGCGTGTGACGCCTTTGAGAAGGGGATGCGGCGTTGGACCAACACTTCGTACGACCTCTCAAACAGCCTCTCAAACAGCAAGAACAGGCGTATACGCCCAACACCCAAGGCAAAAACCTGTGTTGGTCGAACGCCGTGTTGGTCCAACGCCGGTTCCACGAAGTGTTGGTTTCATGCTGGTGTTGGTTCTACGCAGGTGCCCAAAAAATAATTTAAGTTTATATTTTTTATTATGTTTTTAGGTTTTATTGCAGGGCGTTGTCAATTTTATTGTTGGTCCAATGCCGTGTTAGTTCAGCGCCGTGTTGATCCAACGCCATGTTGGTTCAACGCCGTGTTGGTCCAACGCCGTGTTGGTCCTACGCACGCAACCCTTTTAGAGTGACGAGTAGGCTGGAAATTCGTGGAATAAAGGATTAAAGTTAAGTCTTTCGTAGGGAAAGGAATCCAAATTCACAAATTTTGACCAGTCTTCAAAGACAATATGGAGAATAATGTCCGTCAAGAACACAAATGTTTCAAAGGTAAACCTAGTCCAAGTGTAAGAACGTATGTTGAAAACTAACCGCATGCTAGATATCCACGAAATTCCATGGCAACGGGAAACAACGAAGGGGTGAGTTAGATGGTGAAGGACAACAGTACAGGAAATTGCTTAGCGGATAAACATAAGTGTTGCTAATGTTCATGCGCATAGTAGTGTGAAAAATAGGATCAAAAACTACACCACCATGGGTACAATCAAACAACACAAGTAAAACGTGCTGTCCAGACTCATATAGTCCAGTACTTTTTGTCCCGTCTTGCTCGTTGAAACAAAAATTTTCCTTTTTCGTAATTATGGATTTTACATAATCTTCTCCATTAATTATATGGAATAATTTAGTATGTGCTAATTGGCTTATTATATTGACTTAATTTTTTTCTATGCATATAGCGAAAATCATTTTTTGTCATGTGATTTTTCTACTTGATAGAAATGCCAACCCCGTTACCTACCAGTTTTCTTGGTGTAAAACTTAAAAAAAGCCCCCCCCTCAAAAAAAAGTATGTCGTATAAGTCACACCGCAGAATTATCGATTAGTTTCTTTTACTAGTTTTCTTCATTCATTTTTTCCTACCTCATTCGATGCGTTTTTTCCTCCCTGTTCGTTCTTACTCGTTCCAATCCCCCTTCTCTAGCTTCTTTTTCCACTCCACCTCAATCCCAACAGTTGCCTGTGAGATGGTTGGTTGCCTTAGAACGAGAAAGAGAGAAAAGAAAAAGAGGCTCGTTTTCATTTCTCTAACCAGTTGACCAAGTTTTGAAAGTCCAAGAAACTCGCTTACCTCACATTATGGAAGTTTATGTTTGACCCTCTCTTTCCTTCTCTCTCTTTCTTATGTCTCTCTTCCTTTCTTTCTCTTCCTCTCTTAACGTTCCGTCCTCATTTTGTGGTCTCCCGCTCCGCAGATTTTTTTTTCTTGCCTTGGTGGACATTTCTTCGTACAAGAGCTTCATAATATCTCTCAATTCCTTCTCGTCTGGCTAACAGGCAGGATGATTGGCTACATAAGAAAGCATAATTGGCTATTTGTGTATCCTTTCCTCCTTACTACTCCCCAGTAAAAGAAAGGAGTGGGACGAGCATAATGTAAAAAGAGAATAAAATTTGTTTTCTTTTTTATTTGTGTATAGTTTCACACAGCATGGAAGCTTTTCATAAGCTGATGGGCTTATGATTGATATAACAAGTGCGATTTAAGTTTTAAATTGACAGTACTAAGGACTTCATATTGCAAGGTTAATTCAAGCTGGACGTAGACAGTTGTATTGATGTATTTGGCCGCTAGAGGGTAGACATGTTTCAAGCTTGTTGTAATAAGCTTGATATGGAAAACTGGCAAAGTGCTCCACTGGACACACAGTGATTGGATACGCTGTGGAAGGCGAAAAAATATAATTCTGAAGGTTTCTCGCTTGTACGAGACAAGTACATAAAGCGAGCAGTTGTATAACTTACGTAAGAAACAACTGTCACTCTTATGTCCTTGGATATGTATGGTAGAATTCAAGTGGAGACGGTCGTGTCTACAGTGCGATTAGATATATACACGCTCAACTTCAATGAACACAATTTGTGAGTTTTACTTGTTTTTGATTCGTTGCGCCTAAAATGTAGTACTTCTATATAGAAAGATAAAAAGAATGAAAATCGCGGTCATGGCTATCAGCATCAGGAGATGGCTTATATCAAATTAGAAAATGAAAACCGATTTTGAAATCATCCATTCTTATTTACCCAACTCCTTTCTTATATCTGGTGATTATAGTTATACAGTATTTTTCTACCACACGCTCTTCTATTGACATGTAACTCAATATCTTTCATCTTCACTTCCGGAATACAACCTTCGTTACGGTAATTGTGTTTATTGTACACCAGAAATTCCGCTATTCCCCACCAATGGGGTATTCATCCCACCCAGCCCCCACATTCTCGAGTGCACACCCGAAACTTTCAAAATGGTTAATAATCTATAGAAACTCTTCATTGTAATTAACATTCCCATTTTGGCTTTATAGCCCACATAAAATTAAATTCCTGGCAGTATCCCTGTTATACGTACATCCCTTTTTACAACCAAGTCTGTGCTTTAATTGCATTTTACTTGAGATGAGGAGGTTTTTATTTAAAGGGTTATTTGTTCTTATAATATGGTTCCTTTGTATAACAGGATCCTAAATCTAAACCCTCCGATGTACATACGTGTAAATTATTTAAGGGGGAGGGGAATAGACGAAAAATTGTTAGATGTATGTGTATGTAACTTAAGCAGCGGTCCAAATTGCTGTTAAACGAGACATACGGGGAAAAGACGTTTCCTCACATTGTCAACAGGTGGGAGAGTAATAACTCTTTTTTGCTTAACTGTGATCAAAATTCACAACAAAATTGTACACAGAAGGTTTCTAAATAAGATTTGCAATAAGTAATTATTGTTTGAAACGTAAAAAGACAAGGAAAATGGTTCTATCTCATAAGCAAATTCGAAATTAAGTCTAAAAGCTCGCAAACGAGTAATCGGCGAAGTCGTTTATTCCAACGAACCTGGAAAACGTCTGTAATATTATTTAATCAACTTCATCTTAAATACTCGAAGACTATGTACCAGAGGAAAAAAAATGTATAGAGTCTTATCTTGTATTCAAATTCGTTACATATGATTGTGGTTAAGCTAGAAAAGGGTTAGCTTTGCATTCTGGGTTCAAGCCCTGTGACTATTCTGAAGAGGGCTTTCCAGAGATTTTTGTTAATCACACTAGGCTAATACAAGGATGATGCTTTCGAGGTAGGCCATAGCTGGCTTCCTTTCCCATATATCTGTCTATTGTCAATGAGACTTACAAGGGAAGGGTCCGAATATGAAAGTGGAGACTGGGAAATAAATTCAGCTTAAATGGTCAATTTAAGTTAGATATCTAAATATAAGTTACTTTTGTTACTCTATATCTATAGAACGACTTAGGATAAGGGATTTATATTTGTCACACTTATATTCTTTACAATGAACTTTGATTTCGAGTTTTGTTTGAAGTTTGGACATCATTTCCTCTTTTGTTAATTCTGTAAGTGAGTCACATCAATGAATGAAATTAAATAAATAAATAAATCAGTAAAGAACTTGCTTATATCCGTGAAATAAGGATTAACCGTTACATAAACTCACCTGTAATAGTAATGATATGGCGACAATTCCTTGAGCTTTGTGAATTGCTTCTGTAAAGTTGGAATATAGTTGAGAATTAAAACCGAAGATTTGAATCTGAGAAAAAGAATAAAAAGGAAAATAATATTAGTGTAACCATCTTCAGCAAAAAACAAAATAGCATAATATAAATTTTTACAATTTATTTTCCTGTATAAATAAGATTCGGTTTATAAAGATTTTAGTAATTGTCTATGTGTGTATTTTTCATAAATCATTCTATGAAATGCATAGGAATATATTTAATAAATATTTAAAATATCTAATAATTTACTTTACACCTTGGCGTGTTACAAAAAGAATTGGAAGGGTTTGAAATTCCAGACGTGGAGGAGAATGGAGAGTTACGTTCGGGTATAAAATTTACTGTAGGATGAGGTATTGGAGGTGGTAGATGAGATGTAAGTAATTACGGATATAATAAAAGAGAGGAAACAAAATGGGTTAGAATATAATGTATACAGCACTTGAGAACTCACAGTCAGATCACAGGATATAAGAAATGAAGATAATATAAGTTTAAATTTGCACAATTAAATATGGTATTACTGATTACGGCACGAGGAGAACATATATGAATCATTAACTACAAAGCCCTATATAAGGTAGAGTAACCAAATAAAATACACTTTTTTAAACTGCTTATAAATGAGTGATTGAAAGAAATTTTGTGTATACTTTGGCTGCCATTCTTTCATTTATTTATCCTATTTACAAAATACATCAACTTAAGTTTAATTAAATAGACTCCTATACATATTTGTCTTTTAACGTAAGAAAGAAAAAAAGTATGAAATCAAGCAATTTTTGAAAAGGCTCCAAATAAGAGATACATGTATTTTCATCCAATTACTCCCGGTGAAATTAGAAAAGTACAGAAGTTAATGTTATAGATCAACTGAAACACCGAATGAAAGCAATATGTAGCTTACAAATTGCCTTAGAATAATTGCATTTCTCAAATTTAAGGATTAGGTGTGTTAAAATGTTTTTTTTTTTAAATGATGTGCTGTTACACGAGCAGGACAAGTGATTAAAACTTTCAGTGTAACACTTTGGGTTCTACAGCTAATTAATACATGGAATTCCAAACTTTATTTTATATCTTGTTCACATAGTTATACACAATACTATATCTTATTAGAAAACCGTCCCTTATTAGCATCCACGGTTAATATGGTTCCCTGAGCTGAAAAGAAAGTCATATGGTATTCAGATTTAAGACTAAAATATTATATGCGTTATCATCTTTACCATACAGGAAACAATCTTTCTATTAATACTTAAAGAGGCCTTCGTACCTACGCTGCGTGTGTGTGAGTTTTTATATTTTTGAAGATACTGGACAAATGACAAGCAATGATGAAATTTTGGAAAGCGACCCCAATAATCCTTGTGAATGTGTATCAAATGAACTATCCTAGATTTTGACATTGTTTATTTTAGTTGAGAAATTAGAATTCCGATAATTGATTACGTCATACTCCTACGCAATAACTGGCATTCTAATTTCTCAGATAAAACAAACAATACCAAAATCTCAGATAGTTCATTTTTTTATTTGTGTGTCATTTGTCCAGTATTAAAAAAATTGAAAATTCACATACACACCCGTAGCGTAGGGTCAAAGGCATCTTAATTTACAGTTTATTTCTCCTTTAATTACAACCAATATGTACGCGGCACAGACAACAAAATGTACTCTCCCCAAGTTAATTAACCGCACAATGGCTCACTACAAAGAACACAATGTCACGTGACAATATGCAGTAATTCTTGCCACATAGTGTTACATGACTATGCAAATAATGAGATATCTCTAGTTAAGAGCCTACCGCTTATTTGGTGACTTTTCCTTTAGATGGTTTTTTTTTCCTGGAGTGGATTTTTTTGAATTTACAGGAGTTTAACTTTACATTGAGAGATACAATCTTACGTAAGCATTTTTTAAATATATTTTGCATTTATAGGCTGAGTAATATGGTGGGCCGATTAATTTTTTTCAGATATTGGGGTTCGAGTTGTCATCAAAAGTTGTGTATTGGTACCAAATAAAGCCATGCCAAATATGGCCGACCTAAAACAATATTTAACCGGGCCTCAGGACCTCTAAAGGGACTTTTTTTTTGCAAAACAAATAATAAAAATAAAATACGTTTCCACATTTAGCGGGTCGAGTAGTTATGAAAAGTTGTTCGTTGTTGCGAAATGAAGCCATGTCAAATATGGCCGGTTTTGGCCATAAAGCGTTTTTGGCCGTTTTCTAACTAAAATTTTCGCGGGCTCTGGGGCTCGGCTAGATATTTTTTGATCTGGCTTCATTTCGGCGAACAAACATAACATAACATTCTACAACTTTTTCACGCTACTCTTTTCTTTATTTTATTTTTTTTAGAAATTTGAGTTTGAGTAGCATGCAGAAGTTGCAGAATGTTACGTTATGTTTGTTCGTCGAAATACAGACGGATGAAAAAATATCTACCCGAGCCCCGAAGCCCGCGAAATTGTTAATTTGAAAACGGCCAAAACCGGCCACATTTGACATAACTTCAATTCGCACCAATGCACAACTTTTCATAATTACTCGAACTCCAAAATGTGGAAACTGGTATCATATTTTTATTACTTGATTTGCAAAAGAAAAGATGATCTGCGGCGGTAGGCCATCGGATCGAAGGTTCAGGGTTCGAGACCCGGCATGGGTGTGGATTTTAACAGCTAAAGGCGAATCGTGACGGGCAGAAGTCCGAAGTTACTAGACTGGCCCATATAAAAATAAATTTTACCAAAGTTTACCAAATTGCGCCCTTTAGGTGTCCAGGGGCCCGGTTAAATATTATTTTAGGATGGCCATATTTGGCATGACTTTACTTGGTACCAACGCACAACTTTTGATGACAACTCGAACTCCAATATCAGAAAAAAAATCAACCCACCCTGTTGAGTAAGCAATAATGGATTAAGCCCGTCAAATATCAGATCTGTAACAAAACAACCCCTCGACATCAAGGGATAAGAAATGTAGCAGTCAGGAACTTTAAGGCACCATCTCAGCATTTGACTGGTGAAACTAAGGGAAATCTGATGAAACAAAGAATGGTTGGCAGTGCAGCTTGGATCCGGATGTTTTTCCGGACCTGATTCGAAGATCGAAACATTACCGACTACGCCATGGGCTGGGTTCCTTTTTTTTAGGTATACATAAAGACAGAGTGTTAGATAAGATAAAAGCAACTTAATTGTTATAAGGCTGCAAAGTTTAAGTACTCAAACGTCAGATGAATTTCAGGTAAATTGCCTCAGGAAATAAAAATGACAGATTTATATTGGAAACCTTTTCCCACAAGTTATATACCTTTATGAGGTGAAATCCTTAGTCAATTTTGAGATTAGCATGCCCGCCTTCTGTGAGTGTCGTCACGGGTTCAAGTTTCACAAGGGTCCATGAGTGCAACTTTTATTGCCTTATAATTAACGGATCCCGGGTTCAATATTAGGTGGATACAAATGGTTAGGATTGAAATTTAAATCGTAGATCCCACCTTTAGAACGCCATTTTCATTCGATGGAAGGCCATGGCAAACCATCTTCGGTTTGCACTGTTTAGAATAGTCATGGACCTGCCTCTTAACAGAGCACCCATCATAATCAACCTTATTCAGAGATTCTGTGAGACTACTATCAATGTGGAGTGTCACATTAAACCCTGCACAACACCTCCTTCACAATTCTTAAACCCCTCAAACTAGTAATCATGGCAAAATCTCTGAGCTTATTTCAGAAAGTCAAGAAATCTGATGAAATATGTGCAGGACTAAAGAAAACGAAAGGAGTGGCAATTCGAAACAGAAGTCTACATGCATATTGGATAGATTAAGTAGAACAGATATGCAGCTTCAAGTCTCCGGGAAGTGTTGTAATACGCTGTTAAAGTCGTCTGCTACTGAGAATTGTGGGGGCCGCCATATTGGCTTTAAACAAACGGTTGCCTAGGAAACCTGCCATTTGATTTCTATAGGAATTTGAGATAGGTTTCAAAAGTAGACTTGTGCTCTGTAATTAGAAATTTTTTAACTGGTATGTGTTTATATTTAGTTACTTCAAAGTTCAGTTGATAATAAAAGTATAAAATATTTACAGATCTAATGAAATATTAAAAGAAATATCGTATTTAATGTGACAACCCACCTGTTGCATTATAGCAATGGCGTTATCATATGACGCGTTGTTAAATGTTTTGCAAAGATGAAAGTTTGCCAAAGTCAGTGTGTAGTGAAGCATTATCTTCACTAAATGCAGTAAAAGATAAATCACCATTCGAATTTGCGATGAAATAACTGAAAGAAACGTACCAAGACGTATTTGGGAGTGAGTCCGAGGGACCGACCCCCTCCAAATTCAGAGTTTTAGGCAGAATTAATATAACTTTAGGCGTTATTATGTACATTTAATATACATTTCATGCCCAAACACACCTTTAACACTCCCCCACCCCCACCCGAAAACCCGCGGAACCTCCTAAAACAATCTTCTGGATAATTATCTGCCCAAACACATATATTACCTTGGTAGACGCGAACATTTACAGGTAAGATCCACTTTCATGAACTTACCAGCAGATGAATCGCCTGCATTATAATCACTGACTACAAGGACTAAGCTTTTTTTTTTCATTATTTCATGTATAGACGACATGCTCTTTTTTATTTTAGTTTAAAACTCAGTAAATTAACGGATCACTTTTGTTACGCCCATACGATGTTCTAGAACACTGTTTCCAGTGTTTTGAAATAAACCATAATATAGATTAGGCATAGCCAACATGGACGGCACGCGACCCGTCATATAATTTGTGAGGCCCGCGATAAGATAGAAACTAGAGCAAATTATAATATACGTAATCAAATTTCCTTTAAAAGCTTATAATTACAATCAAGTACTTAAATTTAAATACCGAATATGGCTTTCAAGCATTTAAGACTCAGGCTAAAAGGATACCAGAAGGAGTTGGCCAGGGCCTAAGTTGAAGGTACCCACCCGGCAATTGTTTGGTGTGGCTGAGGACAAACTCTTGAAAAAAACTTCAGTCAGGATAGTTGGCCGCTGGGATCAAATCAAGTATTCTACTACTATATTGTTATTTGAATAGTAAAATGATTTGACAAAGACAACAATTATATACACCTATTGCCTTGAAAAACTGCAGAGTTTATTTTTATTCAAGTTCTGTCTAAAAGTGTGCGGCCTGTAATCATCATATAATTGTTGAAAGATCGAAGTTGGCCACGCCTGATACAGGTCTTCCAAACTTGAGAATAGAAAAGTAATTTCAAATCAAACATAGTTTTCTTTCGGTAACATAATTATCGGCATCGAGTTCAAAGAAGTTTGAAGTATTATTAGCCATTGCAAATGCTAATTTTGTGCCACGTGCATTCAAATGTACAGCTTTATCGTAACTAACACTGTTACATAAGTCTCAGAATTCAGTATAGTTTATTTGAATACATGGAATATGCCCTTGTAGTTATTTTCTAGATTCCATACAAAGTAGTTATGCACCATCTCTAGAATTTATATGAACTACAAATGCTACTATGCCATCTAGTTGATCCTAAAGAGGCTGAAAACAACAAACAATTGTTCTATGTCCCCTTGGCCAATCAGAGTACGCAAAATATGACTTGGCCTCAACTTAGCTCTGACCAGAAGATTAGCCGTCGATTGTAAAACTGGAGCTTAATGCTGTCACTAGAAACTTTAAATATTAACAAAGAGAGAGTCTCTGAAACAAAATAGAATTGCCAAATCTAAAACAAAATGGATTGTAAATAGACTGCACATCTTCGTCCGTAACAGTGAAGTCTTCTTTCCATTGGAAATCTAAAAAATTGACAAGTTTGACATAGAGCATAGTACCTGTAGTCATATTGTAAGGTGTAATATAACTATTAAATGTTATAAATATGTTAAGAAAACCGTTTTGTCTTATTCGTCCATACTAAACGCGTATGCTACTCCGTGTGTATAAAGCCAGTCGTTCTGGTTGCTAGGATACCGCGCGGCAATGACGTCAACTTTAACAGCGTATAAACGATGCGAAGTGTAAAAATGGTTATAAAATTAGATTTGCTGTAACGAAAAGCGCATTCATTAAGAAGAAGTAGAATCATTTCTCTGAATCAATGAAGGAGTTCAGGAAAATATGAATTAAATATTCGACTTGAAACATTATGTTATATGGAGTCAAAATTTAGACTCGGAAACCGAGTGATAAAAAAACTTTGAACCCTTCAAAACATCGGCGTGGAGGAGACTGGAACAAACTGTTCAATACTGAAAATTGGGTGATGAGGACATGCTGAAGAAAGTATATGATATACGAACAATACTAGAGATAATAAAAAGTGAAAAGAAACAGATTAGGGCACTTACCACGCAAAGCTGAACACTAAAGGATTCAATACAAGGTATGATTGAAGGGGAACGAGGAAGAGGAAGAATGGCATTAAGGAAGCTAAAACCAAATTAAAAGAGTAAAATTGGTATGAATGGAGCACGCTTAACATGATTTAAAGGTCCTACCGTTTTCAACACAACACTAATGATGATGATGATGTTGTTAATGGTGTTCGAAATGTGGACTAGGAGGAGATACAGGAATACAACAGACAAAGAGAATGATACCGAAGGAACTAGCTAATCTAGCAGATATTTCTCCATTTCTACTCTCCCACAGTACTGCTAACCAGAAAAGGTTGAGAACCACTAGATGAGAATATTATTTATACATAAATCGTATATTGAAGCATAAAATCGTAAACATTTAAAGATTAAATGATAAAATTGTAGAACGTAGATATAACTCTCTGAATTAGGAATATAAATTTTAGTTAGCCTTAATCTTTAGATCTTAATTTCAATTTTCTTAGAGAATCAACTTATTTATTTATAATTCTCTTATAAGTCACTGTTTACTTGAAAATCTGGATTCAGAGGGTTTTTTATTTCAATTAATCGTTACTGATTTAATTTTCCTTTTGTAGAATTCTTTCACATTTCTTGGTCTTTTTTATTTAAAAAAAAATAGTGTTTCTAAAAACAAATTGGACTTTAAAGAACTCTTGTTATTTCTAAGAGGTAAAATGATTTATGGAAGGAAACTTAACTTATACCATGCATGCAATTTCCTTTGAAAAGAAAAGGATACATTTCGTGTATTTTTAACCAACGCGTCGTCAATTTTTCCTGTTTTATTTTATCACGGAAAAGTGTAACTATAAATCATAGAGAAAGGAAAGCTTCTAGTCATAAACAAGGTTATGAATTTAATTAAATATGGTTGGTGTATCTATCTACATATCTATAGAATTCCTGTACCCTTTTTATAATCTAATGCACTAGGTAGAGTCTGGGTTCGCGTCTAAGATAGTTTTTTTTTTCAATAAACTTCACTGCTTGTGAAATAAAATCAAACAGTCAAAGTTATTAATAAGGTTTCGAAATTTACAAAATTTTGTTTTAATGTTTTGATTTGTTAGAAGATACCACCGTTCTCAAAACCATTCCAGTCGATAAATGGTTGTTCTCTCTCAGTTTTGAAATATGGTTCGGAAGCAGGACGCTTGCAAGGCGAGGATGAGTCCTGACTATATACAATGACGTTTGGCCATAACTACCTCCATCATTCCCGCGGAATGTGATGAAAACAATTGTTTTTATAGTCTTTTCGACAATTCGTTGACTACGTCGCTACAGCCAAATACATACAAGCGACTTCGGTCCGTCAGGCGGGAGCGACTGAAACAAAAATCTATCACCCAATCATATTATTGCTTTTAATCACATGATGCAAGCAAAAGCCAATACCGTTGCAACATGCAAAAGCCTGTTAGATATTTACAGTGTTGTCAGGTACAGGGAATTGTTTTGGAAAACGGGAAAATTTGGGTCACATGAAGGGTAAAAGTGAGAAAAGTCGGGAAATTTCGTTGAAACTTATTGTTTTAATTTTCAGTAATTTCGAAAGTAGACTTAGCAGGTTTACAAAAGTCGTTTTTTTTTTACAAAAAGTTTGAATTTTCCAGTATTTTGAGGATAGCATTGCGACAAGAACTTACAATACTGGTCACACAAGTGACTTCAGAGAAGCATAATCAGTAATCTACCTGAACATAAACAAGCAGTCTGCTATTTTGTTTAAAAAAATGAAGTAAACTTTACAAGAGAAACACGTGTACATGAAAACTGAAGGCATGAGCGTTTTCACCGAGCTGTGCATTCAGGATTTACCCAGATCGCCTTTACCAATATAACATTATGCAAGTTCATCAATGTTTTGTTAAACCAACCCAATTATTTACACGATTTTGAGTCAGGATTGAAACCAAAATCTAAGAAGCATTATAAACCGAATGTACATACATTTAATTTATTTATGGCCTTTAGATATTTTTACTTCAAGCCGTTTCAAAAGACTAGAATGAACGTACTTTCACACATGTTACCTCTGTATTATCCCTTGGAAGTGTGTTACTTCATACGAGGAGTGAAAAAGAGCTAAGGCAAAAGATAACCTTCTGGGCAGAGGAGTCCCATAAAACTAGTAAATCAATCAACAATAATGATTATTATGTTTAACATTTTCAAGTTTAAGGTAATCCTTTACAAAAAATAATAAAAAAAAAATAATGATCTGCTTCAGTTTTCTTCATATAAGCAAATTGTACTTTATTCTTTTATTTACAAATCTGAATTCAATTGTTTGATACACTAAAACATTTCTCTAATTAGGCATTTGTACTAAAGGTAATGTTGAAGTTTCGATTTGTTGATATCGGGATCGGCTTAAGACTATTGCTTTTGCCGCCCATATAATAATAGAGAATTGTTTTTTCTGAGATGACAGATGTCACCAGAAATAACATTTGGTATTGTTAATATTATTATGGAAAAGATTTTGAACTAAATCATTTGTCAATTGCTTTTAGGAAAGAATAAAATCGTTGAGCGACTCTATTGCTTAGTGCTGTTTACTGGATATTTTGTCGTCTGTTACGATTAAATTACATATTAGAGCTCTCCACAAACAATAAGGGATATGTATACATTAAGGGATATATAGATCATTTCAAGCAGAGTCACTTAGTATTTCCATCCAAATAGGGATATTAAGAATTAAGCTCAGTTTCCGATTCTTCAGACATCTTGTAAAATATCAGAAACTTATTGTGAATAGTAGACATAAACAGTCAACATAGATTGCTCGGTGATACAAAAACTGATGATAATGGTAAAGCATTATTCAATTGGCTTCTTAATTCTCATCTAATTAATCAAACTGTTTTTCCCACTCCAGTGGCGTTTCGTGGGCTTGAAAGATGGTAGTTCACAACAAGTGATTCCGCCAATTCTCGAACGCACCCAAACTATAAATTATTATGGTACAAATCGATAATAATCGTGCAAAACTGTAGTTACACCCTCGCAATTTTTACTTGAACTCCTCAAAACTAAAAATCAAGGTAAAGTCCCTGCTCCAAAAAGCAATGAGGAAAATACGAGAACTAGAAACACATCGTTCGATAGCTTGAAATCATTTCTCGATGTACTAAGTAGAGAATGGAACCATAGCTCTCCATTATACTATGTATTGGGTTAAGAAAAAAGAGGAAACTCTACATATATAAAAATTACGTAGTTGGACTGTTAAGGAATCATCTCACTTTTTGAGAGATCCAGGTTCGTAAGCTCGTCAGTGCAGCGACGTATGTATCTCAGAGCAGTTTTCCACGAGAGTAAGGCAATTGAAAATTGACAGGCAAACTGTCGCACTTCACAGTAAATACACACAAAAAAAGCAAAAATTAGAAACTGCATATATCCTTCTTCCTTTATTTGTATACGAAGTCCATTCTTCTGTTTTTCTGGGCAGCAAATTTTTGTATAACTCTTTGATTGAAGTCCTTCATTTTCCTTACCAACAGCTTATCAATTGATAGCATTGCCAGAGCGCTAAGACGATTTTGTGACATCGTATTTCTTAGGAAAGTCGAATTTCTGTGAAGCGATAGAGCAAACCTAGATTCCTCATAGTACTTCGAGTAATATGAGTAATATGTTCAGGAAAAGTGAGCTAGCTGTCAATAATAACACCAAGGTCTCCGAAGGAAGAAACAGTATTTTCATTTATATTTTTAATGGTGGATGAGTGATGGATTGTGTCTATTTTCAGAGAAATAGAAAGAGTTGCACATTTCTGAGGATTTAGCTTTAAATTCCAGGGATAGCACCACGTAACAAATTTGTATATGTCATCTTGAAGGCTTAAGGCATCGTGGGGAGCAGATATTTGTCTGTAAAGTTTACAGTCGTCGGCGAATAGGAGAATCTTACTTGAGGGATCTGAAAAAGCGTAGGTAGGTCATCAATATATAATAAACACAAGAGAGGTCCTAGAACACTCCCTTGGGGAACTCCAGAGAGAACGGGAATGAAGCTCGAAGAAGATCCAGAGACTATTACACGTTGTTGCCTACTATGAAGGCAGTTCTCTAATAATTGAAGTAGTTTGCAACGAATATTAAACCTAGTAGATAATTTATAGATGAGATAAGGATGGCTGATGGAATCAAAAGCCTTAGATAGGTCGAAATATAAGACATCTAATTGAGAATTATTGGAGATGCATTGAATGGCATCAGTGAGTAGAGCAGACATATTGGTCAAGCAAGATCTACCAGGTAAGAAACCGTGCTGTGAAGAATTTATGTGCGGGGCAGTAAATTTATAGATACGATCTTTCATTATTTTGTCACACATTATTGACATATGTGATAGTAAAAAAATTGGTCTAAATGAAGACACTGACGTACTCTTATATCCCGATTATGTATAGGAGTACTGTTAGCTTTTTTTCAGAGTGTTAAGAAAGTTCCTTCTCTGAAACAACGGTTGAGCAGATATGTAAGTAATTGCGAGAGAGCTAGCTAGCTATATTGCGAAGAAACATTGTGGGTAAGTTATTAGGAGCTAAAGATCTGCTTTGTGGCAAAGATAAAAGAAGGGGCAGAACTTCATCAGGAGTCGTTTTGATTGAAGCGAAAGTACCAGAACAGACAGAATGCAAATAAGGACGTAAATAGATAGGAACGGAGTGAAAAGTGAAGCTGTTTGAGAAGTGCTTGTTGAAAAGATTAGCCCTATCATCACCAGATGCAATTACAGTGTCATTCCACATTTCATGTTTGTTCTTCTATTGATCAGTGACCAGAAGAGTTTAGGGTTTCTTGTAGTCTCTGTTGTGATATTTTCTATATATTTATGGTATGTTTTTTCTTAGAATGAATTTACAGTGTCGTTTAATATTAGCAAACTGTGAGTACGTAAAATCACTTGGAAAGTCTTTCCACAATTTCCATCCTATCATCATCCATACGGGCTGAGCCATAGTTGCCTAAAGGCCTTAAAATAAATTCAATTCAATTTACATTTACACAAATCTTTACAGCACCACCACGCGAACCATGGTCTACTCTATATATACTGAAATGGAATGTCCCATATGTGATATATTACCATGCGTGCAGTAGATATGGAATGCCGTGAATTGAGCGAATACTTTTATTACTTTAATGATACACCGCTTACCAGTCTGACAACAAAACATTGTTGCACGTCTTGCAATTAAGATCAAAAACACTGAACTGCTGAACAAGACTATATTATACGTAAAAAATAAAATACATGTAATGTTTCGACCTTCTAGCAAAGATCCTCATCAGACATACACTCTTTTTTCTAACGTGCATACTGTTATCGAGTATATACTGTTATCGAGTCAACTTTAACAAGAAATAGTTGTCCTTTTTTCACAGACTTTTCTTCAGTTTAAAATGGTTTGTGATGTCTTGCAACGTTAATTTAACTCATTTCTCGACGTCAGACAATGATGAAATTGTGCACAGCGACATAAATCGGGTTACAATATAATATTCCATTGTTACTTTTAAAGATTTCTAAATATTTATATATTTTAAAGGCATAATTATTTTTTTTTAATATGAACTTCTTTATCCTAAAATAAATACCTGCCTGTTAGGTTTTGACTAGTTGCAGAACACTTTAGGATTTGAGTGTGCGAAGCTCTTAATATAGACAAAAATAAATTAAAAAAGGATTTTTTAAAAAACAAACACGGTTTTTTAGACAAAGAAAATGGAAAAAGTAAAAAATAATTTATGAATCGGAAAATAAAAGCGTGGGTGCTCTTGCTTACCTTATCATAAAATTATAATATCTAAGAGCACCTTTATTTTCCGATTCATAAATTTACTATTTTTTACCTTTTCCGTTTTCCTTTGCCTAAAAAGTGTTTTTGTTTTTGAAAAAAGGGTTTTAATTTGTTTTTTATATCACTCTTTGTTATTACCGGAATATCTATTTATTTGGGAATATTTATTTCATCCGTCTCAATATCATACGTTTGATTATTTTGGGTGAAATTGTGCCAAAAATAGTCCTTAAATATATCCACAATTTCTTGCTCATTAGTGACAACATTATCATCCTCATGTAACGTTTTTATACCTTTGTATATACCTTGTTTGTTGTAATGAGTCGAAAAAAAGTTCGAGTTACCACATAAACTATTTTCTAATTTTATAAAATATTTTTCCTTGCCAATCAGTACGATATTTTAAACTGGTTTTCTTAACATGGTAAAGTTATTGTACACTTCGCATAAAAAAATTGCGACAGCAAACGCCGTGTAGCTAGGCAACCCAAATGGCACCTTCTTATCCTATAATCGTGTCCGGTAAACAGAGTCCCTCTTTCTCCTTCCTTCGTCTCGTCCATACTAAAATCAGCAAAAAGTATGAGCACGTTTTTTTGTCAAAATAGACATGTATTAGTATCGATAAAATGAAAGAATAAAAGCGAGACGAATCAATATACATAAGTTGATGGAGGGAGAAATCGAAACATACAATGAAACATTGAAACCAATTGAAACCTCTGTCTGTTAGACAGAGGCAGAGAAATGAGAAAGAGAGAGAGAGAGAGGAAAGGGGAGAGAGAAGAAGAAGTAAAGATAAAAGTATGGAATATAAACTTAGTAAAAAAGATTAAGTTCAGTTATCACAAATCTAACAGCAAGATAGAAGTGACTTTTGGATTTTATATGTGTTCAGAACTATTCGAATATAGAGACGGGTGCTTCAAAAATTCATTAAGTCATCACTTTCAAAGTGGTGACTAAACTTGGTGGTCAGATTAAATTGTCATGATTTCCAGTGAAACTGCAGAGTTTTGAGACACATATAGGATAATGTCACAAGTGTAACACACATGCTTTGTTTGCGCGGGGTTCGGTTGCAAATTCGGTGGGGATCATTGAACGTTCTGGTTTGGAATACATTGTAATCAGGGAATTCGCCAGGAGTTTCAGATTGGAGGAGGTGTAAAGTCAAACTTGGGAGGGTGTAGGTAGTTGTGCCCTGTGTCTATCAACTTTTGACCATAAAAATGTTAACGTTGGGGTAGTTTCGAGGATTTGGGGTTGACACCCCCAACAGTGGCCGGGGTCTAGCGGAATCACTGATTGTAACAAACCCAGTAGATACAATAAGTCATCCCTTCTATTCCAGACTACTAATGCAAATTGAACATAAAAAGAAAATGAATGAATGATAATTTTTCTGCTTAGTTTATAAATCCTTATCTGTATGAAAACGAAAAGTTACAAATGTTCAAAAGAAAAAGTAATATGTTCCATATAGGCATAGTAAACCTTACATGTTCCACATTGCAAATGTGAAAAAAGGAACACATGTAAGGTTGATTAGTTAGAGGATGGAAACGAATTTGGTGACAAACTAATATAAAAAGAATTATTTTCTTGAAATGGCCAAAAAAGGGGGCCATTTTCTACTCGTCTTAAAATTTACCTGTTCTGGACATGACACTATATATTCCACCTACTGCGAATATAACGTTCTAATAATTACAACACTAATGAAGTAGTTTTATAACAACTTCCACAGAGATGAACGGGTCACCGGCTGTCGGGGGATGCTTATCAAGTTTTGGACTGTGTCACCGGGTGTAAAATTCGAACGCATTCGGACGCGGTGGTTCGATTTAGATCTGATAACCCGGAGGATGAAGGAGATATTTTAATTATCTCAACCTGGGGTTTATGATCCCCAAGGAAGTCGTGGGTTGTGTGCGAGGGAGTTGCGAGACAGGTTGAAAAAATTAATTTAATTAGGGTTTTGTAAGCTAAAACCAATAAATTTTACAAATTATATTTTATTTTACTTGATTTCCTAATTACTAAAGATAATGTAATTAGTTGAATAATTTTTCTCTACTATATTTAGGATATTTATTACAAAATACAGCAAATCAACTGTCACGTTTTGAAATGAAGAGCAAATATTACAGAAAATATAATATTGCAAGTGACTAAATGAATTTTCAAGCGTCCTTTATGTATTTGTATAGCGCTGAAAAAATATAAAATCTAAAAGTCACTTCTATCTTGCTGTTAGACTTGTGAGCACTGCACTTTATAATGTTAGATTCTTCTTTACTACATTTAAATTCCATATTTTTATCTGTACTCCCTCTTCTTCTTCTTCTTCTACTACTACTTCTTCTTTTCTCCCCTTCTCCCTCTCTCTCTCTCTCTGTCTCTTATCTCTCTGTCTTTGCCTAAAGCCATCCATCGGTTTCAATTTTTCATTCCGTGTGTTTAAATTTCTCCCTCCGTCAACTTACGTATATTGTTTCGTTCCGCTTTTATTCTTTCATTTTATCGATACTAATAAATGTCTATTTTGAAAAGCAAAACGTGCTCATGATGGTTGCTGATTTTAGTATGGGTGTGACGAAGGAAGGAGAAAGAGGGGGTCTGTTTACCAGACACGATTATGGGATAAGAAGGTGCCATTTGGGTTGCCTAGCTGTACGGCGTTCGCTGCCGAAATTTGTTTGATGCGAAGTGTACCAAGCAAGATCTACGGTTCTTTTATAACTGATTAAATATATTGTCTTTAGTTTATCATTTTTTAACTGTCTATTCATCCAGGGGTTTCTATATTTTTATTTACATTTTTGATAGTTGAATTCCTAGGCACATTGTTGTCAAAACTATTATATAGAAAATCATAAAATAATTGGATGTTCCCTTGTAGCTATGTATGTTTATCAATTACAATACTTTTATCAAGTTTCGTAATGTCTTGAAGAATTCCATTAAAATCAGCTTGATAAAAACAATATTTGGGTTCTTCAAATTTACTTTGGTTGCCCTTGTTATTTGATATAGGTTCATTTACACACAATATATATAAAAATGTGGATGATATACATCCATCTTCATTAGAGGCTCTACCGTTGTATATAATTTACTATTTTCAATATTAGTAAGGACATGATTTTACGAATAAGAATCGTTTAATTGTTTTAAATCTAATTAAATGCTAGCTCTAATAGCCCCTCAGCGTTTTTCGCATTGTAGTAATGATTAGCTGTTATATGACCAGCCAACTAATTTATTCCTAGAGTGTTTAAGTCTGCAAACAAAATACGTTTTTTTTTATTTTCTTGTTAACACATTTTCCTACAAACCAACTACAATATTTGTGAAACAAAGTATATTGCATATCCGGTAGAAAATAATGCAAGGCAATTACCGTTGGCGGATATTTAGGGCTTATCAAGTAGCCTAAAATTATATCTAAGTTTGTAAAAGGTACTTCGAATGTTTGAAACTGAAACTCGTTTTTCATTAATAAACAACAGCCACAACCCCGTTGTTTTAACTTTTGGATGCGTATTTCTATTCATTCTTATTATATTGTAAACATTAGAAAGTTGTGCAAAGTAACTTTTATCCTGTTTGAACCAAGTTTCGGTTAGTCTAATGATATCGGAATCCTGACAGTTAATTTCATTCACTAAATCAACTATTTTCGTATTCAGACCATTTACATTTTGATAAAATATGCTAATAAAAGCACTACTCATTGTCATTGAGTGTAAGTAATTCAACTTCCCTTGTATCGTTCACTAGTTCTACCCTACCAATCTTTTCCACCCCTGTATCATGAGAGCTCTCTGGCTGTGAAAACTGAGTCAATGTTTCATACTTTAATACATTATCATCACATAATGTACCTAAGATTCCAACTGTTCTTGAACTGAAATAAAATTTCTATTTAAATTGTCACTTCGGTATTCAGAAGTTTGACACTTCACATGAGAATCAGTCACTGTAGCTTGATTCTTCACTGAATTAGTATCAGTGAATTTATCAAAGTTATTGCTGTTAAAATGTAGCAAATTTAAGTTTATTGTTATTAGACAATTGTCGAATATAACATTGCAACATACAACCTTATCAATTTTTAATTTTGAAAATACTCATTGCAATTTGAAATTTTGGAATATAATTTTGTTATATTCTTTCGTTCATTTTGTATGTTCTGTCGGTATGATTTATAACTCTGTAATTTGCAACTTCTGAGGTTGTTCCGCGCTGTTGTCACTGTCGGGACCTGGAAAAGGAACTTGATATGCCTCCCGCTGCACTGACACAAAGTCACGTCCTGCATCGTCTGGGTCATGGTTTTGATACTGAATATCGTTTTCTGTCTTGTATTGTCTGCGATGATAAATTCGCTTGCGTTTTTCCGAAGAATGCCTTGATTTTCTGGCTGTTTTATTTGTAGCTTCATAACGTTCATTTGTCGGTTCCCCGCGAACATTAATGTTGTTCTTGGGATTGAGAAGACAATACCCTACGAATACGTAAAGTTTGGAACGATACTGCTGCACGAATGCTACGCATATTGAAATTTAAAATCGCAAGTTGTTGCATAACCCGTCGACATGAATAATAACAAAAATGTCGGTTTCGAGAACCTGAATTTATTTCATTGTTATCACACTGAGTTGCCGTAGAAGTTGTTTCGTGTGGGTCTGTTGCCATTTCCGGATTAATTGTTTCTCGCCGGACAAAAGATGACAAAACCGAACCCATTATGGTATTAGCCTGTAACAAGTGAATGTGGTATTTCTGGAGCTTGATAGTCTAGCTTATTTGCTACCAAATAATAAACGCTTTGGTTTACTCGTCTGATAACAAACGTAAAGTTGTAGCCTAATCTCAATTTCGCTTTCCGAATATTAAGGATCGCTCTGTTATTGATTAACATACAAAGTGCGTAAAATTTCGCTAAACTAGTGGTATTACTGTAGAAATAGGTAAGCAATTCCTTCAATAATTTCTCGCTTCTAATAGGAAATATTGCGAATTGCAAATGTTTCGGTAAATGCAATCTAATATGATACGCAATGCACTGTGTCAACTTATCAGTTTTGACAATAGCCCAAAGAGGAATCATATCTAAAATACTATCGTCCTGATCTTAATATGCGTGGTTTGCTGGTAATCGTTTCGCAAAAATAATATCGGAATTATAGGTGGATTTCGGAAGTTTCGCACAAAAAATTTCAGCACCGTCGTCACTGACTGTATAAAATTCAATAGTATTGTACACCGTATGAGAAATACGTAACGTAAACTTATCTGAAACAAAGTACTGCGCTTCCTCTAATGCCTGAATTGCCTTGGAAACGAGAGTTGAAATACAATACCTCTTCAATTGTTTCAATGGCGAAAATACTATTTACTGTTTTAGTCAGCGTTATATTCATTTCATTATTTTCTTAAAATTTTGATTAACAGTGTATTTAGTTTGTAAGACATTTGGTTTATATTGAGTTGTTTCTAAGATTTATTTCTCGACGTCTATAATATAACAGATCATGATCAAACGCTAAAATTATCTCAAGCTCCAAGGTAACAACTAGTATGTAAAAACAGAGCAACGTGACAGTGAGAGCATTTCTATTCCAGTGTATAATTCCCTACGAAAATAACTCTTTCCGCTTTTCTTATTTTTTATAACACTTTTATAAAATATAGTTGATATTTGAAGCTAGTTGATACATATATTTGACACACATATTCAAAACAGAATATATACTTACATTTGTCTTGATGTTCCTGCGTTAACCGTCCATGGTTATATAAATCTCAAAAAGTACAAATTTAAGTTGGTTTTAACTGTTTAAAACCGATAACCGAAAAATTCTCACAACCACAATTTGTGAAATAGCCCCTGTTGCTTATACAACCAAACATACAGTACTGTAGGGTGGGTGGTAGACACTGTCGTTATATTTAATACTTCTGGCTCTTTTGAAATAAGCATTAACTATTTCACTGACACTGTGCTATGTCCAGCCTAGTACCTACCGTATGTCCTAAGCCCGTCATAAGGCGGAGGGATGATTCGTCGGTCAAGGTATATTCTAAATATCCTTTCGCATTCACCTGATGAAATTTCATTGTTCGGTCATTAACCGAACGTAGAAAATGTACCAACAACAGACTTTCCTCAGACTTTTCGCTGACAAGTTTGTTCGCCTATGGACCTGATCTTTCAGACTTGTGATAAGTTTAAGTCGACAATGTTTACACTATTCGTTTTTATTTAATTTAACGTATTGTATATACATTTCGTGCCCAAATACACCCTGAACATCTCCGGAAGCTCGTGGACCCTCCCAAAATCAAATTCTGGATACGTGCCTGGTGACTAAAGGCATGCTTCATAAAATATGGTGTGAAGTGAACTATTAATTGGATATTATCCGCGTTTCTAAGGACGGTCACATAGAACGCTTGCATTCAAAAATATAAATTCCTTCTTTATTTTGCGATCATATGATTACCGTATCTCAATAAAATTTAATGTTATATTAATTTGTAAACGGATTAATTGTTCTGTCAAATAAAATTAACGATAAGGGTAAAGATGGGTGGAAAATTGCTGATGTCACACAAAGCATATATATATATATATATATTGCTAATTATATCACTTGATTTTCATTGGGTCTTTCTGCAAATTGATTAAATTAACTAGAACGAGCTAAAGAAAACGCTAACACTATCGTTAATTTCATTTCAGAACATACGTTTTCTGAGCACAGTCCTCGTGAAGGATGGTTTGGTTTTGTTTGATCATGTTAGCTACCCGTGGTTCAAACAAACCGAAGGTTTTCAAGAAAAAAAAACAAGTAAAATGGTATGTTTTTCTTTTAGAACTTGTACAAGTAAACTTTAGCCGTTTTTCTCCAGGAATTTTAAAGTCTGCCTGTTTTCTCTGTTTTTGCTTTTTCGTCTTCTTTTCCTCTTCCAGTGAGCAGAACACTTAAATTGCACAGACGGTCTGAGAAAACCGCGTTAGGGCTAATTGGCGAGGAAGAAGATTTTTAAACAAGGTCAGGTCGTCTTACAAACCTGCTTGCTTCACTTTTTATCCCTTGCTCTATCAGCAACCAACCACGTGGTATTAAACTTGATTACTAGATGGCGCGCAGATCTACCAACCGTTAAAAAGAGTTTTGCAGTGTTGACATCTTCAAACGAGAAAAATTTTTAATGTTCAATTTTCTTTATTATAATACTTCTCAGTAAGTTTAGGTAACAGAACGGTAAATTTCATAACAATTAGTCCCACTTTGTTCTTTTTGTTTCGAAATTCAAGAAAGGTAGTTAAGGATATTAAGTACGTATAAGAATTCATAACGTACTTATACGTAATTTATTAATTAAACTTCACAATTAGATCGTAGTGCACTAATTACTGTCTTGTTGAATTTGTCTTCTTTGAAAGTTGAACTTCTCAATAAATGTTGTAAAATTTCCAAGAGGTCAAATACCATACCGAGCGAGTATACCTCAGTTTCTATTACTACAGCATTAGCTGCGCATACCAGCTGCCTACCTGACTGAGGTTTTTCCCAGAACTTTTCTGTCACACCACGCAAATGTCGGAATGTAACCTTTAACTTAGGCTCTGGAAAACTCGTTCCCATTCATTCCCCTAACATATAGAACCTGAACCATAGGTACAAAAATAAATTCAAACAATTAGTTAA
Source organism: Lepisma saccharinum (assembly GCA_022664845.1). NCBI lineage: Eukaryota > Metazoa > Arthropoda > Insecta > Zygentoma > Lepismatidae > Lepisma > Lepisma saccharinum. Next base: position 28,017 of record JAGDQP010022241.1, read on the forward strand.
AATACCACGAACGCCCATAGGTTGATTGAATGTTTTTTTGAAGAATTACCATTTTAATTACGGGATAGTATATTAAAACGGAGACCTATAATATTCTATATCCAATTCCCGAGATGTTTATTGGTTAGGAACATCAACGAAACAGGTTTATATGTCCTAAAATGTGTACAACAACGCACGAATTTCCGTATAGAAAATCCGAAAAGATCGAACTTGGAGCACATTGTTACTCCATTCGTCAACGGTGCAAGGTAGACAGGATAATTCGCTGTCTCAGTCGTCCTTTATTAGCACTCAGCAGTGTGAATGCATAATTTACTTCTTTGCCTCAATGTGTACTATTAATTAGGGTGTTAAATTTACTTCCCTGAATATGTATTATTCTGTACAAAGGGTGTAACTTAGGGCTTGGTTCGAGTCGAACCCGGGGCAGCAACCTGACGTGTTACTCACTAGACCAACTAGCTATCGAGTTCCCAGCATTTCGGAACAAGTAGCAATGATAGATGCGATTTCAGTAAACACGGGAAGGTGAAGAGTTATACTAACCCGAGAATGCCCTCACAAGAAGGGCGTCAGAGATTTGAGCGTTGTCATAGGATTTGGGAAGTCGTAGGTTCGATCTTAACGGCCGACCATCCTGAATGAGGCTTTTCCTCAGTCAATCTAGGCAAATACCGGGATGGTACCTTCAACATAGGCCCTGGCCGACACCTTACCGAATCCTTTCCACTTCCCCAATCTCGGCCTGAGCCTCAGATGCCTAAAGGCCATCAATAAAATTAAAAATCAAATGTCTACAGATATACAGTTCAATTCGTTTAAGGCAGTGTTTCTTTCAGAAGGGTGATCAAGGGTATGATTCCCCCAGTCTGAGTCAAACATCTCTAATTAAAACCAACAAATTTTGTAAAACAAAAAGGGTTCATTCATTGTTCTACTAGAATTACGCCCTCTCTCCTCTTTTATCCCTTCTAAAGGTCTAAAATAACCCCAGAGCACTTTTCCTGAAAGAAACACTGGTTTAAGGGACCAGTTTGTTTCGCATTAGTTCTTTAAAAGGCCAGTTCAAATGAGATCTTTAGAACCAGAGTGATCTAAGTGACATTTTTAGATAATAAAATAGAGTACATTTTTATCTATAAACTTAAAAAAATATGAGCTACAAAATATTCATATTTTGCATAAAAATGGACTTAAGTTTAATTTGTCTTCGTGCGAAGTGGAAATATTTTATCACATATATTTCGTGTTATTTTTATAAAAATGAACTTATTTTCTTTTATCTGAAAATGTTACATAGCTTATATCCAGTGGCGTCTATTCAGTTTCTGCTTGGAGAAGACAAGATCATTTAGGAGAGACTTTACATGGTATATGGCTTGGAGCATCCACCTATTTCCAAGCGTAGTTTTACTTCATACTCTGCATATTATATATAATCAGTGATTCCGCCAGACTCCCCTTCTGTAGGGGAAGCCACTACCAAATCTTTGAGAGCACCCCAACTTTAAAAATTACGTTCAAAAATCGACAAAAAAAACGTTCAAAACTCCACTTACACCATCTCAATTTTGACTTTACTCCTCCTTCCAAACTGAAAATCCTGGCGGAATCCCTGCACGTAATTCGCATGTATCTCTTTGCTGTTAATATAATATAGCTGAAAACAAGTAACACTCGTATCTGATATTTTTTTTTAAAAAATAAGGAAGTATTAATTGTTAACATTTTGTAAAGTATTAATTATTTACAGCAGATGAAAAGCTCTCATGTATCAAAGAGTAACGTCTTGCCTTCGTGTCAGCAATCATTAACATGATCGTCAGTAGAAATTTTCTTAACGTCTTTCCGCACCACAGCCAATCATCAACGAGTCGAGTCGATCATCGAAAATTGATGACCGGAAGTAACTTTTCAGTCTTTCTAGAACAGAAAGAAATTATTCGTTAGAGGCAGCGGTGATCGGCAGTGACAAGAATTCCCAAAGAGAAGATAAGAATAAATAGCCTATTAAAGCAGCCTTCTTTACTGTGGACATATCATATTAAGGTCAGTGCCTTGAGGTGGACACCACTAAACAATCCTGATTTAAGTCCGGTTAGAGGCAGAAATCTTACATCCGCTGATACTGAGGCAGGCTAATGAAAGAGAAAGACTCAGTAAATAATAATTTGTCATCGAAATAGGAAACACATGTCTTGTTGTAGGTAACAAATACTCCACAAAAGCTCAACCAACTAACTCACGACATTTTGCATGATGTGACAGGTAAAGTAAACATTATGGTGGTAAACCTCTGATAATGATGTGATCCCACAACTTGAATAACAATTGGATCTACACATCAAAATATGAAGAAAAAAAAACTATTTCTACATTGAACCCGCGAAACTGGGGAAACCAAAGCAAAGACTGGACTTCCTCTGAACAAAACAAAATTTTCATCTCTCACGCAGAGGGAAGACAAAACTTATGAACAAAAATGTAAAAAGCAAAGGCCTCCCTCAAGGCCACCACACCTTGTGAAGAGAACCAGAACTTGTTAGATAAACGAAATTCAACTTCCAAAACACGTTATACCCCACAATGACTCACTTTCAGAAGTGAAATGTTCCCAAACGTAAAAAAAAACAAAAAAAACAACTAGAACTTAAAAGTCCC
>JAGDQP010022242.1:0-30680 GCA_022664845.1 Lepisma saccharinum
CATGGATACTATAATCACACTGTATTTCTATTAAAAGGTTATTGAATTGTTGATCTAGTATATCTTTATCAGATTAAAAAGCCAGTCCAGTGGTTGAGGCAATAATGTTGCGGATTCCGGATCGGCAATGGGTAGGCATGTTGGTTCGAACTCCGCCCCGAGCATCCTTACTGAGGTTCTCCACAAGTTTCCTTAGTTTCACAGGGCGAATGCCGTGATGGCACTTTAAATAAAGCACTGCGCAATACTTCCTTATCTTCTACCTACCCTAATCCTGGCCTAAGCCAAAGATGTCAAAATGACATAAATAAATTTAAAAAAAAAAATCCCTTTCGGTAGGCCTACAGGCTGAGGTAGATATCGAAGTTTTTTTTTTTCAAATCTACCGAAAAGAAAAATCAAATTGAAAATACAGGGATATTTAATTAACTCTGGAAAGGATTGATTAAAGTTGTATACGTGTTGTATCGCAAAATGTCGGCACCTTGTTTCTACAAACGTATCGAATACTGATTTCAGTGAATGTCAATCGTACACATTTCATTGAACTACTTAAAGAGCATGTAAATTAACTAGTGCCATCTTTCAATAAATGAGTAAACTACATGCTAATTTCAGCTACATTACCAATGTCTCTATTTTGCTGCCACCTATTATTAAATAAGTAAACTACATGATTTGTGACATTTCGTGATTTCAAATTTAAGTATATTGCAATAAGCAAGTGGTTAATAAATTATTTTAACTATAGATACCTCTAAACATAAAAGTTATTAGTCATTACATATGAAAAATAAAGAATTACTCATGGTTAATTTCAGAAAGCTTAACAGATATCTTAATTTCTCTCATTTCGAAAGTGGTGCAGAAAACAAAACGTTATACGCGATTGGATAATTAGAGTAGTGTTAACGAGCTCGACAGTAATGCGGTAGGTTGCTGGATCGATCCCATCCAGATTATGTTTTGTTTTTAAGCTTTTATTATTCGTATATTTTGTATTTATTTATCAAATTAAATAACAGGGATACGGATAAGTTTATTTAGCCCTGAAAAGGGTTGATTATAAGTAAATTTAGTAACGCGACCAGTTACCACGTGCTTCAATTACAGCACGAAGCCTTTGTTCCATACTGTTGACAAGATCTTCACAAAATCCTTCTCTTTCTGCTACCTCTTCCCACGCTTCGAGGACTAAATCCCAGAGAGCATTTGGAGTTGTTAAAGGAGGCCAATTTTACCTCAGTACTCGCTTGACCTCAGACCACACATGTTCGATCGCATTCAGATCAGCTGCGTGAGCAGGCCAATCTAAAACGTGAACATCATGTTGTTCCCTAAGCCAGCGTAGTACTGATTTTGATGTGTGGATGGATGCCCGGTCATGTTGCATAGTGATTACTTCACATGGTTGAAGGTCACGGACAAATGACAGCATTACATTATCAAGGATATGTATATACTGCTCACCTTTTAAATGACCTTCAATCCTGTGTAAGAAACCTAATCCCTGGGCAGACATCCAACCCCACACTCCCACACTCAATAGGCTGACAACATTAGTAAGTGAGAATGTTTGGCATCATATACTCTCTCAGTATGTTTGCGTTGCGTCGAATAATGTTAATGCCAAGTTTGGTACAGGTAGGTAGGTCTAACTGATGGAAAGAATTTGAACAATTGATTTTTATAGAAAATGGGCTGGCAATACTGAACCACTGCACCAATCTAACGGTTCCAGGGGCTCTCAGCTGGTCTAAGACTTTTCCAATGACATCTCAAGCATCTTCTACAACTTTTAGTTCCTGAGATTTAATTTCTAGCCAAGGGTGGACGGACTGACACCATGAGCGGGAATAGAAGGTCCCTTTTCTATAGTTTTGCTACTAAGGGACCGAAAGCAGCGTTATCCGTGGAAGTAGTATGTAGTGGTAGAAATAGTAAAGCATAGGCCACAGAAATAAAGCCTATGTAGTAGGCCTTCACTGTTCAACTTTTTTAATAGGATGGACGATAATCGTATTTTAATTTCAGCGATGGCCCCTAAACGGATTCTGCTGGAGCCAATTCAACAATACAATGCAATCTCAAATTCACTGTCACTTCCACAAGGAAGTAATAAATAAGTAATTGAAATTTCAAGGTTTATATGGATTACTCTGTATTATCGTTACCAGCAGTATTTAATAGAAGTTTTGGTAACCCAAATGGGACGCCCCGACAGCCCCAACTGCTAGGTAAACCAACCTAATATGATCTAAATTCAAGAAGTAACTTGAAGCTTCTGATCTCATTAATTATTATTTTGTCAGGAGAGCAGGGGCAATTAAATAAACTGTTTTATTCATGAACATTTTGGACACACATTACATTCTTAGGTTCTTCGAAGGAGAAACCCATCAGTTTTCAGATTACGTTTCCTAACTAAGAATGGTAGAAAGCTTCTTGAAATAACTTTAAAATTAACAGTAAAATATAAAAGTATCATAGTTGAATTAGATATCAAACTTAAAAAATGATAAAAGTGAAGATTATCTATATTAATATTAATCTACAATTACAAAATATGATCAACGACCAGGATTCGAACCCATGACAAAATTAAAATTCATTATGAGTCGAGCACGATAACCACTGATCCATCCTATTAACCGAATAACAATATGTGTTTTTACTAGATTTCAATGTAAGACTATGGATTAATACGACATTCAGTGTTTAATTTATTGATATTATTTTTAAATTTTCTCTTTGATTTGTAATCCCTTATTTGTTTGTGCAAATAATTACAATATACGTATATCACAATTGTTCTGTAATGGGCTTTAATGTCGGATTATGTTCATATTTTTCAAGGTCAGGGAACTTCCCTCAACTGCGGGAAATTTCCCTCTGCGAGGGAAATAGCTGGGAATTTGGGAAATAATCTCTAAAGACATGCGACAATCTTTATGTCCATAGCTGTACAACATCACTTTTTGATTACGAAAATGTTACCTAATGAGTTCAAAGACGCCATCTTGGATCCAAAATGACGGAAGTAAGAAATCTATTTTCCATATCGTTTGATCTAGAGATAAGAAATTTGACATAAAGGTGTATTGTCAGCACTAGTAGTTCAAGAAAATATTACGAAATGTTGAAAAAGTCGCCACCTTGGATTCGAAATGGCCGCCGAACCCATTGTTGTATAGAATACAAAGCCTAAACGGCTGCAGCTAGAAATATCAAATTTGGTAACACGGTGCATTATCACTTGTATGTTACTAAAATATTACATGATGTATCCAAAGACGCCATCTTGGATCCAAAATGGCGGACCTAAAAAAACATTTTCCACACCGTTTGAGCCAGAGATACGAAATTTGGCATAAAGGTACATTATGACGAGTAGTTTAGGGAAGTATTTGGGAAAAGTCACCATCTTGGATCCAAAATGACCGCCCAAAATCCCATTTTGCACACCGTTAGAGCTGGATAAATGAAATTTTACTTGAAGTTGTACCATCACAAGTAGGTCACGACAATATAAGAAAACTTTCAAAAAGTCGTCAACTTGGATCCAAAATGGCCGCCCCAGAAACCCAATTTCCAAATCATTGAAGGTAGAGAAACGAAATTTTCTTTGAAGGTATATGACCAAGAGTAGGTTAAAATAAATGGGACAAACCTTTCTTTTGGGGGCGCAGCCCCCCGTGGGAGGGTACAGATGGATACCATGGTGGTGTAGTGCTGCAGGGAGATTTTGGTTAAGATAAAGGAGGCGCATCCTCTCAAAAGCACTGAAGTTGGGAGCCGAACCCCCTACGGGGGTCTGGGTGCAGCGCTCCCAGCAAAATAAAGCGAGTATGTATGTATATATATATATATGTCTTGTGGGGTATCGTTGAACAGCTCTTGATGAATAATCTACAGAACAATAAATAGTTTCGCCATAGCCCTCATATAAGGCGAGATTTGAATTTTTGAAAATAAAAAAGAACTTCAAGATCTACCTCAGCCTGTAGGCCTACCGAAAGGGATTTTTTTTTCTGTCAGAATGTACCGGAAGAAATCGTAGGGCTTGCTTGATCATGTAGCAGACCCTGTGACTTCAGCATTTAAATGATCAGAGCTTCAGTATTAACATATTTAAATAGTGATAAATAAAATCTTTTGTTTATATTTTAATACATATGTTTCAAATTGACCATACTGTATTCTTTTTCTTCCTTATGCTGCGGAAGAAATAGCAATTGAATATATTATGTGTTCAATTTCCTTAATTTGGTTGAATTTTTTCAGGTAGGAGATAATCAGTGCCTGTTGCAGTCAATTAAAAACTCATCCAACTATGCAGCTTTCAGTGATAGAGCTTCGATCTGGGAAAAGAAGCTCGCTGATATTGATGAATTTCTTCGGAATCTCAATCAGATACAAAGAAAGTAAGTGTTACCAGTTGTAGTCTACTGAAAGTTTGTGAACTTAGAAACAGGGTATTACTGAATGTGTTGTTTGAGCCTTATCTGTACATGTATGTTTTCGTAGTGTACAGGAAAATTATTTGACGAACATCTTTTTTTTTAACGTATGGAAAATTGTGTTTTAGATGGAAAGTAATGTGGAAACTTTAGAATTGACCAGAAACATTTTTGAAATATTCTAGAAGTAGGGCAAAGTGTCTTACAAGGAGACATCACGCTCTGTATATCACCAATTGAATTAGTCTTTGTTGGAGTTTAATACACTGCGGATAGTTTAAAATGCTTGAATATGATGAACAGTAGATAGATTTACGTAAAAGAAACTCAAGTGTTAGATGAAGAAACATAAACAAATTCTAAAAGCAGCACACCTGTCACAACATAAGTCACTAAACACAGTTTGATATAAGATGCAAAACTCTTATACCAAACAGATTCACAGAAAGAGAGAATTGTTTACAATGTTTATTATAGACATATAAAAAGGCCATCTTTAAATTTGGACCAAGGCTAACTTAACAAACTTCGTGTGACACTAGTGAGTGTCTTCTTCTTTCTCTCCGTCTTTTCCCATTTACTTGGGGTTGACGTTTCTGATGAGTCTTCTCCACAAAGCCCTGTTCGAAACTTCTTTCCCTAACAAACCTTTCTCCCCGAGATCATTCTTAACCCTATCCATCCATTTCGTCCTTGCTCCCCCCCCCCCCACTCTACCTCTCTTGCCCTCCACTTCCATTGCCATTACTCTTCTGACTACATAGTCATTTGTTCTTCTCATACATGTCTCTTAGATATTTCTACAACTTTGGTTGTACCTCTTACTCTCACATTTCTCACTCTGTCTCTTCTTGTTATCCCACACATCCAGCGTAGCATTCTCTTTTCCGTGACATCTAATCTCTTTTCTTATGCTTTCTTTATTGGCCATGTTTCTGCTCCGTACATCATTGCTGGTCTAACCACTGTTTTGTAAATCATCCCTTGGTTCTTCACCGTGATTCTGTGATCGCAGAGAACGCCACTTACTTTCTTCCAATTTCGCCATCCCTCTTGCATTCTGTGTTATTTCCGAATCCAATTCTCCATTCCCAGAAACAGTTCATATTTAAAAATTTTCTCTTTATTCAGTCGTTCTTCTTGCAACATCACTTCTCAATTTCCTTCTCCGTTAAATTCAAGATACTAAATTTCTTTCTACTAATCTTCAAGCCTCTATCTTCCAGAGACTTCCTCCAACTGTCTACTTTCCTTTCAAGTTCTGACCTGTTAGTATTGTATAGTACAGTATCATCGGCAAACATCATGCACCGGGGGGCTTCATCTCTCACATCCTGAGTTATAACGTCTATAACTACGTTGAAGAGGTACGGGTTTAGACTGAGCCCTGGTGTAATTAACCATAACAGAGATTTGGCGTGTCAATACCACCCTACTTCTTACCTGAGTTCTAGCTCTTGTATACATATCTTGGATGATACATATTTCTCTGGCACTCCTTTCTCCCTCAATCATCTCCATACTTTCTGATGTGGTACTCTGTCGTAGGCCTTCTCCAAATCAATATAGCAATCCATTTTGCTTTTCCTGATGTTTTTCCGTAGTTTGTCTTAATATAAAAGTTGCGTCCGTGAGTAAAACAAATAAGTAGGTTCATCAGGTCTTAAAATTGGACTTAAATTCTGCCATTATGTTTTCATTTTGTTCAGTTGTCTTGTGTAATAAACAGTTGATACGTACTCCGTCAGTGTTAGTTTGTCCAACATGTTTTGACAGAAGTTATGTAATTTGCTTGCTTTTTTTTCTTTCTTTTTTTTTTCACCTGACGATGCAAAAATTTAATGTTTTATAGCATTAGTGTCTGTTTTACTATCTATGAGCACAGCTAGTTGAATCATCTTCTATCTGCCTCATCTCAGGGATATTAATTTCTTCGTTTTCCTTTGAGTGAAGTTTTGGTAATGACATATATTAAACACTTATGACCGAGAGTAGTGTCCCAAGTTCCACCTAGCGCAGGTGTCGGGCGTGCCAGCATACTCTTAAATTAATTTATAAAAACTAAGAAAGTGGAAATAAAAAACTTGGAGGAAAAATATATCTATTTTATTGGGTCGCATGGAGTGTCGGACTCCGGTACTGCAAATTGCAGTACAATAAATGAAAATAATTAAATAGTATATTTAATTATCTTCTCTTGTTTTAACAAAACCAGGTACAAGCTCTTACGTACAATGGTAACATAATTAGTAGCGACATGTTCATACATAATGTTAATTACATTGAAATGAATAAAGTAGAACTAAAGAGACATTATTGATGATAAAAATATAAAATATGAGTTGTTCTAAAAAAGAAACGGAATGATTTGCTTGAGAAATAAAAAAGTTACTCACTTCACATTTTGCCATATTTTAGTGCTGCCATCTTTTGACCACTATTTCAACTTTTCTTAATATACATTCCATGTAGCTAATTATGGCTCTTATAATACAGAGAGTAAATAAATAGGTATTTGAAGTCTTCTCAAATGAAAATAATTAAATAAACAATTGAATAACAATTATCTAATGAAATGTATAGGAAGCTGCCACACAGTTTTTTTAATACAGGTTAGGTAATAATACTGAACAGATTTTGGATTCGTGTTAAAAATAATTAATTTATACATATCTTGTTTCTCCAAGATTTATTACATTCTGATAATTGTATTTCTTTAAAGTGAAAAAGTTCATGTGGTATGATGTGTCATTGGCGATCTGTATAGTTATTTACATGAATGTTTTAATCATGTTGACATTTTCAGGTGGGTTTACCTGGAACCCATTTTCGGAGCAGGTACTTTGTCTCAAGATCAGGCTCGTTTCCAAAGAGTTGACAATGATTTTAAGAACATCATGGCTGATATAGCTCGAGATAACAAGGTTGTTTCACTGTGCAAAATTAGTGGATTGCAGCAGACTTTAAAAACCCTTTTGGACCAGCTTTCCAGGTGTCAGAAGAGTCTGAATGAATTTTTGGAGGTGAGAGAGTAAATTGTATTTTCAAGAACATTTTGTAATCTTTTCCAAGCACGATAGCCAGGCACTAACGAACAACGAGAATCCATTTAGTGCAATCTTTAGGTTAGGCTAGGTTTTACACTGGTAGAAGCTTGATGAAAGGTCCCAAAGAGACATTGGATGAGAGAGGACGAATCAGAGTTCTGATTTTTCTTTATTTTTTTTGTAACCTTGAAACCCCCTTTTTTGTTTTTGATTTAGTCACTTTTAGAACAAAGGATTGAGCAGGCTTCCACATTATTGTAGTACAGTAGAATTCCGTATTCGTGGATTCGTTTTCCATGGTTACCACGAACAGACAATATGAACTGGAAAATTCCAGAAATATTCATAAGTTTTAAAATTTCGCGCCGTTGTGAGTACCGTGGTTAAACTTTCTCAAATATAATTATGTACAGTCGTAAAATATTTGTACCCAGTCGTAAAATATTTTTCTTCGAATAACTTTGCAGTGGATAGACCGATTGGAGTACAGTTTTTTCTGTAACTTAGTGAAAATCATATTCTCTCTTTGAGTTACAGGAAACCGTACGCAAATTAGTCTATTCATTCTGAAGTTATTCAGAGAAGAATTTTTACAACGGGGTACATAATTTTGGTGTTGACTGTACAATGGATTACTTAATGATGTTAGTAATGTATTGTTATCATTATTATTATTATTATTTAGTTCTGGTACTGTCTTATTGTGCGTAATTTGTGAAATGAACTTAAGCATCGGTTTGTGTATATGTAAACAAAAAGTGATTTACGTGTAGAGATCGCTATTGTTTGCAGTTTCGGTTCCCTGCGGTACATCTTGGAAACACTTACTGAGGAGACAACAGTATATTACATTGTTGTATCACTGTAAAAGTAAATATTAGTATACGTAGTACTATAACTGATATAGAATACTGTAATGGTTGAAGATTTCGTCTTTATGTAGTCTATAAATACGGCATGCAGGTTCCCGTGCTTTGTCCTGTAAATTTGTATCCTATCGCTGAATGTAACTGCTTTCGTGTAGTTCCTATTTTATCACCAGGTGGCTCACATATCTTAACAATCAAGCTATCTGTTGTGGAACCATGTTGTACTATGAAAGGCATCGCCTAATTAAAATTCACTGTAATTCTAATTTTCATAACAGTTCAGTATGTTTAATAATGCTACATTGTGTTTAGTAATCACCTTATCAAAGAAGCAACCGTACGTTTACGGTAGAAGATCATACTGAAAAAAACTTGAATAGATTTTTCTGGGAGCTCGAAGTCTTTTGATTGAAATAGAGCAGAGATTTAGGGGCTGGTTTCACAAGTACTCTGTCACGAGCTAGGTTGAGAAGTCCGTTTTAGTGTGTGGAATAAATAATACCGTTGACCTCGTTCTTATATAAGAAATGCTAATTATAGAGTTGTGGAAATCGGTGTAAAGAGTACAACAAAACAAATATGATGCAAAAAATAAATAAATAAAAACTAAGCAGTGATCATATATGGCGGAATTATTTTGAGGCTCTTGTTTTTCTAGTTACACATAGAACTAGTGGACAAGACAGACTTCGGAATGGTCAAAAGAGCAATCAGATTGCCGATCGATGCTTCTTTGGCATGGTTCGCGTAGACTTTTTACTCGAATCACGAATATATATGTATAAGATGGTAAACAAGGTAGAAAAGGAGGATACTTACATAGTGAAATCTAGATAGGAGCACACGAACTTCACAAACACTATAGAACATTAGTTCGTTTCGCAATTGCGTTTTCAACTGGTAGGAAGGAAAATGGACAGAGCGGACACGTGCGGAAGTGGTGTTAAGGAAACGCCATATTACCAGTGATGCTGGGTGACAGTGTGGCCAGGTTATGGAGGCGGGAAAATAACTAGATGGGTCGGAGAAAACACCAAATGGAGAAGCAAGTGCAAAGGTTGCTAGGAGCAGATAAGGGGATTCCTGAAGGAATAAGAGGGTAAAGAATCGGAGGGGAGGGGGAAATAATAATAATAAAAATAACAATAATGATGAAGATGAAGGGAAGAACAAAGAAAATATAGAAAGATATAAAATAAAAGTGCAACTAGAGACGGAACAAGGAAGAGACAGGAAGAAGAAGATGGCACTGCACTGCAGGGAGTTACTGGCAGATGAGGCCGGGTTCATGATTGGCGGAAAGGATGGAGATATAGTCTGCTTCCATCTCTTTCTAGCTGTGGTAGGTGACTCAGGGTTCAGGATTTTGACTCGAAAGGTTTCGTCAAAGGTGCAGCCGTGATAAGAAGTGTGTTCGGGTATGGGGAGGTGCGGAAGTTGAGATTTGGAGGACTGGCGATGGTTGTTGATGCGGAATGTTAGAGGAGTTTGAGTTTCACCAACGTAGAAGGCGGAACATAGGTTACAGAGTAGGAGATAAACGAGGTTGGAAGATAAGCAACTACCGGAGTGTCTGAAAGAGTACGTCTTGTGAGTGACAGGGTGTACGAAGGAAAGACTGGGATCAAAAGTAGGACAAGTTTTCCAGCGGGGTCTATTGCCCTTGCTAGGTTTGTGGGGAGGGGGCGGGATTGGTCCAGTTCTGGTGAGAATCGTGTTGAGATTCGGAAGCCTGCGGTAGACAATTTTGGGACACGACGGGAAAACTCTTTCAGTTTCAGGTGACGCAGTGAGTATGGGGTGTGCCAGTTTGAGGGGCTTTTGGAGGGCCTTACTCGCACGGTCCATCCTGTATTTAACTAGCACAAAGGAAAGTCGGGAGGACAGTTTAAGGTAAATATAAGAGAAAAATAAAGGAAAATACTTACAGCTTATATGTTCCGTTTTACATCACATACATATTCACCTATATAAAAGTCACTACGATATTTCGTGCACACAGTTGCACGTATTCATGTGTAGAGGAAGAGAGCAAAGTGCACGTGTTCACCAAGTACAAGATTGAAGAGACAGTGGCGACACGTAGCGGACGATGCATCATACTTGGAGAACAGACTGCTGTAGCGCGTAGATTTTCGGAGCTTGTCCCAATAATAACTTTATAGCGTGTAAGTAGAGGGTTGGATCATGGATGGAAATGTGTTGAAAATGCAGAGCAAACGGGAAGTTTAGAGTTATTGAAAGTTAAAGCCAGGGTGTATTTTCGCGCTTAAACCATGAATAAAGGCACCCTCCTACAGACGGCGTGTTGAGGTGCTGGTCGTAGGGGGTTAAATGTGGATTATGGCAACCAGGAAAGATAGATTAAAATTGGTATTGTGGGACTCGGTGTGCAAGGAAACTGGGTCGTCCAGTTTGGTAATAGTACAGAAGTGAACATGGTTATCAATATGAATGTTGAGAGCACAACCTGTTTCCCCCACATAAAAGGCAACACAGAACTTTCAGGTTAGGATGTATATACCATTAGGGGTGTGGCATGTACCCTTGGGATTGAGGGTGTATCGGCCATTAGCAGTATTGATAGTGATTGTGGGAGAAGCTATGACAGTGGAGCAAACCTTACATTTGGGTCTCTGGTGTGTATGGGTGCCGGTTTGGGGTGGTGGCAAGGAGGAATTCGTACGGGATAGGAGTAAAATTCGCAGAGGTTAATAGAAAAACTTAACTGAAAAAAGGTGACACAAAAATTTTGGAGACTATTTTTCAGCAGGTTTTGCAACAGCAAAAATGGTTCAAAAATTCATCTCTACCAAAGTGTGACCAGAAGAACCAATTAACCGGGTGGTATAAAGCAACTGTGCTAATCGATGGAAATTTAACTAAATTGTGGGTTATAAAGAACTAAAGTAATTAATAAAGAGCAAAATTATTATAAAATGTATTTTAAACATAAAAAAAAATATTAGTGTGTGTTTTACATCTGGATCATATGAGGAAATACTTCACCGTACAAGGTAAGATTAATACGTATGTATTAAAATAATATTACAGTGTCCTCGTGAGCCCCGGCAACTTTTTTTCTCGCTAAGTACTTTTCACCTTCATGCGGAATGCATCTTCATATGAATAACAATTTATTGTATGTAAATGTGTTTTTGTATGTATATGGGATTACCAGGTTTCTAGAATGTCAATACGAGACAAGTCATGACAGTTAACTCAAGCTATTATTAAATTTTAAGCATATAATTTATAATAATTAACAAACTGGTATGTACTGTATTTAAGTTTGCCTACATTTTTTATTTTACTTCTGTTTTCTTCTTTCTTTTACATTAAGACGCACAATAATTTACTTCAGTTCTAGCACTTTCCAGTAGTGTTGCATCTCCTTTAATCAAGTTATGAAATTCCTGAGAACTCTGATCAGAATTAAGTAAAACTTGAATTTCTGATTTTATCAGAGTTGCTGAACACTTATTCCTGTCATTTTCTATTTGTTTTGAATAATAATAATAATAAAAGCTCTGTCAACAAATGTGCTTGAACTAGGAATGCTCAAAACCTAAGATATCTACATCAGTTTTTTTAGGAACACCATGTAAGTTAACTTAAAAGAAAAAAATCTCCTATTTTGAATTCACTACAAAGCTTTGATTATTCCATCCAAGATCACATAATTAATTCTTATGAGAAGAAATTTCTTTATGAAATTCGTCCAAATTGAGAGCTGAACAAATCTCAATGCATTTCAAAGCATTAATCATTTCTTCAAAACAAGAAATTCAGATAAAATAAGCTAGTAGCAGAGCAAAGCAATATGTTTTATTTTAAAAACTAAAGACGTGTAACAGTTTCGCCAACTAACTAACTACTTGGCTTCATCAGACACACTGAATTACATAAACAATACAACTTCAAGCGAGAGCGTCTATGTAATTTAGTGGATCATTGATTAGAGATCATTAATTATTGAGGGCCGCAGTGGATCATTGATTAGAGATCGTTGGTTCGACCCCTACTCGTGCCCTATGGGCTTTGTGGTGGACAAAAACCATGTGCGTGGGTTTTCTCGGAGTTCTTCCGCTTTCTTCATTCCACCAATCATCCATCCGACCTGAGCCAAAGTTGCCTGAAGATCTTAAAAATTAAATTCAAATCAATTCTGCGTATTTCCAATTACAGCTAAGAGACTTTTAACCACTCATGCTTCCCTGTTCCAGTCTTTCTTTAATTATCTCAGAGACTCACTGGACAACTACAAAGATCCTGATGCTTTTAGGTAACGTGATAGTATATTTGTGAAGACATTAAGGGACAAAAAGAACTGAGCTGTCTTCTTTGTAACACTGTGTAGTCGTATCCTTGTTATTTTTTATCTTTATATTTTCAGGCGAAAAGATCAGGATTTCCCCGATTTTACTTCATTGGAGATGATGACTTGTTGGAGATTCTTGGCCAGTCCACAAAGAAGAATGTAATCCAGGCACATTTGAAGAAGCTGTTTGCTGGAATACACAGTGTTGTGTTTGACGATGATGGAAAGCACATTATTGCCATGAAGTCCTTAGATGGAGAAACCGTTGAATTAAAACAAAAAGTGAAACTCACTCCTCAAGTGGAGGTAAGCGAAGTTTGGAAAACACCATTACTGAAACGTAGGAGGCTGAAATTACTTGGCGTTCGTGGTGCAGTCACAGTTCTTCAGTAAACATGGAGAATAAATATCTAGAAAACGTTAAACAAATAGAAAAAGTAGGAAAGTAGAGAAAAGTAGCATAAGTAAGTTAAAATAGCGAAACCTACTGGTGTAAATTCTGAACTGTTTTGTCAATCTTGCCGTGGCCTAAAGATAGGATACCGAAAAACGCTGTATGAGAAAACAATTAGATATGAAATTTCTAACTTTAATGCGCGCGCACCGTCGGGAATGATATGTGACATGTTAATTGTGAAATATTAAGTAAGCCACTGTATGTAATGTTAGTTTGTCAAGTACAAACGTGAGGCGTAACTTTTCCTCAGTCCCATTCGTCTAAATTATGTCGGTGTTCAGAGTTGACTGAGGTTCATTCTGTATTAATATTAGCGTATCTGTGTCATGTAAGTGTAGATATGTTGATAGAGCATAGGTATTTAATCAGTACGGATAGTCAAATAATCAAAAAGTCCCCATTACTAATGCACAGTTATTCCAAATCTACACCATCAGTCGAACTAATAGACGTTTCAGTGATAACATAGATAAATATGAACTTATTCCTGATGTAGACAAAACTCACATGTATTCAACAATCGGCTACGCATTTAATATATTTCTGGTAAACACCATATGCAGTTAAAGTATGCAAAATATTTCGACCCGTAAGATTCCTGCCTCCTTCCATAATCAATGTGATCTCACACAATTACGAGCAATTCTGATAACACATATTGTACCTTCATCATAACTCCTATATTCCGTATTTTGTAAATCCATTTGAACCCAAAGATCGATAGAACTTCTTGGTTTGATGAAGAATGCAAAGATCCATTTGCACTCTTCATTAAACCAAGGCTTGTTTTTCTGCTGTTTCTTCTCACATACACGTTCCTTCGCTGCGCCCTTCACTGTATCACAAATTGCCTCCCACATCTTACATCCATTTCACTATTAATTTCATCTTTATTACGTCTTTAGTCGGCTAAGATTTCGAACCTATTTCAGATTTTGAGTTGAAAGCCTGCTTCTACGCTCGAATTATCTAATCGTTTAATTTCGAATTTCAGTTGTTTTGACCCTTTGCTTTCTCTGTTCGCGATGCATAACTTTTTCCTCACTTTTGTGATCACTAACTGATGGTCTGTGTCACCTTCCGCTCCTCTGTAAGACCTAACGTCCATTATGGTGGTATGCCTTCGTGTGTCTACTAATACGTGATCGATCTGGTTGAGAGTTTTCCATCCGGAGATACCCTTTGTGCTCAAAGTATGTGCTATTTACTACTTGATCAAATGTTAAAACTGCAATTACTAATACGTATTCCTAAAATAAACTCAGATTCCACGCATTCTCCAAATCTACAAGAGCTGGCGTGACACCTTAACAGTGCTACTTTCCCTGACACAGTTTGACTTGATGCTTGCTTTGTACCTACTTTCCCAAAGTTCATTTGTGGTTCTACCTTCAATATTTATTCAGCTTTAATACTTAACTGTTTCTTGAACCATTCATACCACAAGACTAAGTAACACAATGATACTATTTAATTTTCCAGATATGTTCTCTGATTCAGAACGTATCTATATGAATACCCAACTTTGCAAGAGCTAGCATGAACAGTTACACAGCACTAACATTACACAAAGGTTTGCTGGATCCAGGTGCCATTCTACGGCGACATTATCATGTCCTACGATAACTGAGTAATTTCATAAATCAGCAACGTACTAGCAACACTTAAAATGTATTTCATAGCTCAGAAATTACATATTTTCTTCCAGTATCTCAAGTTCTACAAGAGGTCTATCGAGAAACACATGTTTCCATCCGGTCCAGAAGCTAGTGATTGATATCAAGAAATTTGAAATTAAAAATGTGAAGAACGATAATTCTGTCGGTAATACTTAACCGGTGGTGAAAGTTGAAATAAGACCTCCGCAGCTGAACGTAAATTGCGAGTGGTCGAAAATAAGGTTATTGGAAACTTATACGGGCCGAAACGAGACAAGATGACCGAAGAATGGGGGGACTGCATAATGAAGTACTCCACAGACTGTGATTCACCTGATATTGTAAGAATGATGAAATCATGACGGCTAAGATTGGCAGGTCATGTAGCTCGGATGAGGGAAAAACGAAGACCAAGGCGTCGTTGCGATGACAGTATTAGATTGAGGTTTTCATGATGAAAACTATCATAATCCTGCCCAGGATATAATCCAATAACATGGGCATCTCTGACGTATTAAAATTGAGGTGAGGGCGCATGGAAAAAGAAAGTCTGCGAGTACGTCATGGCTTAGACTAACTGTAAGCTACATTATGCATATACTTCAAACTAAATATTAATAAAATACTCAGATCAGTGTATGGATAACGTCAGTATTAACAAAATAACATAAAAATTCTATTTGCAGTTACAATTACAATTCTACAGATGCAAACTAATTAGTTGATATTAATCTATTCATATCTATCTACTTACTTTAAAACTGACTGGCCCGAAGATTGTTCTGAGACGATCACTGGCTGCAACAAATCTATCTGCTAACTCGTCCAGGTTGAATATGTTAAGTAAATCCTGATGTGCATGACAAAACGATAACATTATTCTTTCTCTTCTGTGTCATGTTGTCCCTTACGAATGTTTTGAGACGTTGCAAAGAACTGAAACTCATCAGCTTCACATGATGAAGTTTGCATCACTATCAAAAGACGAAGCAACTTTTTAATGTTCCTTAACATTACCCGAACCTTCGGTACCATTTGTGGAAACACATTGAGTATATCATTTACAGAACATTAGTCTTCTTAACATCATCATCAATTCGGTGACAAAGGATGGTACATCAACTTCTGAATAAACTCGCAGTATATCTGCCTGCTTTTATCCTATTACACCTGAAATCTATGTAGTTACCAGTTTCTTTATACGGTGTAGATCTTCCTGGTCAAATATTGACTCAAATATTGACTACAATAGCGTAATATGCTTTGCTGCAGTATCAGCTGACAGAATTAATAGCTAATAAAACTTCAGAACCCTTGTATCTCCTTGGCGCCTTTTTTGCCGGTAAAATGGGATTCAAATTCAAACAACTTGTTCACTTCTTTAGGAGTTTCTTGAAAGTTTCTTCATGGCACTGATTCTGATCTTTCTCAGGAAACTTGAGCAGCTTTCATAAAACCTGATAGTGTCTGTTAACGATCTTGTAATGATCCAAAATGGAGGCTCTTGAGAAGAGCCAGTTCCTTTCCTTTTGGAAAGGTTCCGGGGGTCTTGAGAAAGACCGTTTTTGTAATAGGATAATGTGGCTCTGAAGAGATCCGATTTCCTTCCTAATGGAAGGTTGTTATTGGTTCTCAAAAGAACCGTTTAATGCCACTCCTGGAAGACTTTGTGTGGTAACAGTTCACAAAGTCGCCAACCCACGGTAAACATTCCCTACCGTGTACCAGTAATTTCATTAGAAGATCTGATGAAAAGAGGAAATTGAATAAGGAATCAGATTGCTGCTTTAAAAGGCAGATTACTTATTACGAAATTTGCGTTAATGAATTTGAAGAACCATTGTTTAAAAAAAAAAAAAAAAAAAAAAATAACCTTCAGACAGATTTCACAAAAGTCTCTTTTGGCAGCTACCAGTAAAATTAACTGATCCTTCTAAAACACAACGAAAGGTTTTAAAGATAAAAAGGAAGATGGAATTATTTGCACACAATAAAAGGAAGTACGAAGAGCTCATACCAGTCTCTGTTAATTATTTAGACAATGGCATCCATTTAGATAAAAGAGCAAAAGTGACGAAGGAAGATATTCTGACACTATCAAAGAGAAAAACATACGCATGAGGAGTACTTCTCATTTGCACGGGTTTGTGGAGAAGTTATCTCGCGCCAGCGACCCTCTCATATTCGCTCGGATTCAAGAAGAAATAATCTCGCACCAGCGACTCTCAATCACACAGGTACTCCTCATGTTTCTGCCACTTCGGTAGCGTCAATCAACTTTATCGTCCTTGTTGCTGTGTCTTTCATCTAAATTCGTGCCGGTTGTTAAATAGTCATACAAATCTCCGATGATCTCTTTGCGTTGCTTGGTACAAACTTTCTTCCAGTTCCCTTTTGATCGTTAGCATCTCTTTTGCGCTTTCAGGAGGAGGCGTTAATTTAATTGGCAGCTTTCGAAGAGACTTTCTTGTGAATTTAATATTCTGAAGTTCGTCTCGTCTTGCAAAATGGCCAGCTCCAACTCACTACTGCAGACTTCTTTGTTGGCAATCATCTGTCTTTCTGCTGCAGAAAGCTTCTTCCTTAAGGAGGCCTGCTACAGTAGTTGAGCTTCTTCTGTAGTTGCTGGTGGATGGAAGAGGCAGTTTGTTGGGAACCAGCGAGTTTGAGGACTCTTTCCACAAGCTGCGTCTAGTTGGTTCCTGTCCCGATTGGATTGCTCTATAATCGTGAGCGGTTTAGGTACGCGCCGAGTTTTCTTTACGGTACCGTAAGCCAACTTTATATTTAGAATCGAAAAATTGCGTGTTGCTGAGTGTAGCATAAAATTTACACTGCCGTGGAAACCGCGAATTGTTTGGATGGTAATGTGTTGCATTGTTGACAATTGTTCTGTGTGGAACCTTCAAGTAAACCATTTTCTATAAAATTATTGTTACCAATAATGTTTATAATTATGAAATTTCTTGTTTTGTTTTACAAATATGAAACCTAATTTACGGTTATTAATTTCCCAGTATAATTCCGAATGCACTACTGGTGCCTCATAGACTGAATTAATGTGGAAAATTTGTGAAGCTGGATGTGAAAACTAGTTCTTCCTACTAGTAGTTTCTTTTCAATTTAGATAAAAATGGAATAACCTTTCTGCTTCGTTTAGCATGTTTAGATGTACTTAGACGAGTTTAGTGTGGTTTGCATAATATTACACGTATTAGATTGATATTATTATTACTTAATTTAATTATAATTTTAGTTAACCTAAATTTTATGTCGGTGAAATTTAGTCCAATCCTAAATGTTAGGTATGTAAAGAGTTAGTTCGCGTAGATTAGGGTTGAAATAATGTTATAACTAAGTTAATAAAATAATTTTCAACCTGGAAATTTTGCCATATTTTGAAATTGAAGTTTATTCGATACATTTTGGATACCTTTGATATACCGGTAAACATATGATCAAGTCCACATTGTAGTATAGTTAGCGATTAAAATATTGTAGTAATTAAAATTTTCTAGACGACGACAGTTTTGTGCAATTTTGGAAATTCTTTATCTTTCGTCAACTACTCGGATCTTGTCCTTCTTCGTCTGTGGTTGTTAACGCTTATCTTAATTTAAGCAGTGTCGAAAATGCAGGTTAGATAGCCGCGTAAATTAGACTGTTTATAGACCAACCAAGAGTCAAGTAAATATTTAGGTCTTTAAAATTTTTGTATTCTCTTACTTACTTACTCCATGGTGCTACAGCCCTTGTAGGGCCTTGGCCTTCTTCACAACAAGCCTCCATTCTTCTCTGTCCTTTGCCTTCCGTCTCCATCTCTTCATTCCCAACTTCCTAAAGTCTTCCTCCACGTCATGTACCCATCTTTTTCTTGGTCTTCCCCTTCTTCTTTTTCTACCTGGTTCCCCTACTGGTACCTTCTTGGGTATTCTACTGTCCTCCATTCTCCACACATGCCCCAATCATCTTATTCGTCCGCACTTTATTTCAGTTATAATATTTGGATTCCGGTAGAGCGCCTGTACTTCCGCATTCGTTCTCATTCGCCAGTTTTCGTTCTCTCTCACTGCTCCAAAAATCCTTCTTAAGATCTTCGTCTCCCATCTTCGTAGTAGTTCCTCCTCCCTTTTCAGTAGAGTCCACGTTTCTGATCCGTTTGTTACTACTGGGCGCACAGCTGTTTTATAAATACTGATCTTGCTTTTCCTGCTTATATCCTTTGAGGAGAAAAATTTTCTCTTTGCCAGAAAGCAACTGTTCCCTGCAGAAATCGTAGTATTGATTTCCTCTGATATTGTACTACGTTGATTCACTAATGATCCCAAGTACTTAAAGCTTTTACATCTCTCTATTTTTTACCTCCTATGGATACCTTGTCTTCTGTGCTTTTTATCTTCTTTCCGTGATGTCAACATGTACTTAGTCTTCTGCGTGTTTATTTGTAGTCCTATTTTTCTTGCGGCTTCTTCTAATTTTTGAAATACTTCCACAAGTTCAACTTTATTTCGTGCTATGATATCTATCATCTGCGTAGGCTAGACATTGACACATCCTGTTATAGACTGTTTCACCTGGGTTTATTCCTATCTGTGTGAAGACTTTTTTCTAGTGCAAGATTAAATAGTAGCGTTGATGTGACGTCTCCTTGTCTTACTCCTTTTTTGATCTTAAATTCTCTTGAGAATTCTCCGTCAATCTTCACTTTACTAGTTGTTTTAAGTAAGGTCATTCTTGTTAATCTTATTAGTTTCTAGGGTATCTTCATTTCCTCCTTCGCGGAAAACAGTTTACTTCTTTCAATGCTGTCATATGCTTGTTTAAAATCTATGAACACTTGGGGTAGATCGATTTCCTTCTCCTAACATTTCTCCATTACCATTCTTATTGCAAAAGATAGTTCCTCTACTTTTTCTAAAGCCGCACTTTTCCTATCAATTTCTCTGCTGTTGGTGAAATTCTGCGTGTTAAGATCCGTGCAAATACCTTGTAAGTCATATTGAGCAACGTGATTCCTCTGTAGTTCTCACATACTGTTTTATCACTTTTCTTGTGTATGGGACAAACGATTCATCTATTCCACTGTTGTGGCATTTTTTCTTCTTCCCATATCTGTATGTACAGTTGCTCCAGTTTCTCAATTAAGCTTTGTCCTCCTGCCTTTAGTAGCTCCGCGTTAATATTATCTTCTCTTGGCGCTTTATTATTCTTTAATTTCTTTATTGCGGTTGCTATTTCTTGTCTTGTTTGGTGGTTTGGCTGATTCTTTGTTTCCATCTTCGTCCTCATTCTCATTATCTTGGTCAGTCTTTCTCTCTTCTTCTTCCACTCTTTTCTTATTCTCTTCTCTCGTTAACCTTTCTCTATTTCTTTGTTCCATCCGATCTCCATTCAGCAACTCACTAAAATAATCCGCCCATCTATTAAGTATTCCCTCTTTATCTGTTATGAGGTTGCCATTTTTGTCCTCACGAAACGTTATTTTCGGTTCAAATCTTTTCTTTTCTTCTTTGAATCTTGCGTAGAAGTTTCTCATGTCTTTTGCTTCTCCTGATCTTTCAATTTCTCCTATTTTTTGCTTTTCGAATTCCCTTTTCTTTTTTCTTTTTGCATATTTTGTCGGTCTCCTTTCTTTTCACTTTAAATTCCTCTCTATTCCCTTTCGTGTTTCTATTTATCATTTTCATTCTTGCTTCATTTCTTGCCATTATAGCTCTCCTGCATTCTTCATCCCACCATTCTCCCCTTCTTGTTGGTTTCTTTTTCCCCAGTACGTCTTCTGCTCTCCTTGATGCATTCCTCCTCAATGTCATGGCTATGCCATGCGTCTTTTTCTTGTAATTTCTTCTCCAGTTCCACTTTATATCTTTCTCTTTTGCCTCGTATTCCAACAGCTTTGTTATGTTGTACTTCTCTTGTTTCTTACCTTTACTATTTCTATAACATGCTATTTTTTGTCTATATTTAACCTTCACTAAGACGTGATCTGATCCTCAGTCTGCACTTTTCAATATCCAATATATCCGTTTCATGTCTGCTGTCAATCAGTACGTGGTCTATTTGGTTTCTTGTATTTCTATCTGGTGAAATCCATGTTTCTTTCTTGATATCTTTCTTTGGGAATTGAGTACTTCTGACCACCATTCTTCTACTCCCAGCGAAATCTATAATTCGTAGACCGTTATCGTTACTCTCACTATGTAGGCTTTCTTTTCCGATTATGTTCCTAAAGGTATCTTCTTTTCCGATTTCGGCGTTGACATCTCCTATTACTATTTTTACATCATGCTGTGGTATTGAATCATATGTATTTTCCAGGTGTTCATAAAATTCGTCTTTGGCGTCCTCTTCCATCTCGTCAGTTGGCACATATACGCAGATCATAGAGGTATTGAACACCTTGCCTTTAAGTCCCAATATGCATATTCTTTCATTTACCGGTGTGAAGTTAACTACAGCTTTGCTAGTGTTCTTATCTACTATAAATCCTGCTGCGTATTCCTTTCCGTCTCCACCACTGTAGAACACTGTATGGTTGCCTGATTTGAAATGGCCTAGCCCTTTCCATCTTGTTCCTTGTACGGCCAGAATATTGATTTTGTATTTGTCTGCTACTTCTTTAACTACTTTAAGTACTCCTGGTTTTCCTAGGGTTCATGCATTCCATGTTGCGACGGTGGTTGTAGTTCTCTTCTGGTCTTCCTTTCTCAGCTGCCTAATCCGTTCCTGTCCTAGTTTCCTTGATTTCCTCTCCTTCCAAGGCTTGTTTGTCGGCTTCGCAACAATGTGTTTTTATGAGGTTAGGTTGTTAGCCTTACGCTCAACCCCCAACCTGGAGGACCAAGAGTTTTCTGTCAGGGTCCTCTTCCCTTAGCCTTTGTGGATTCCTCCACCAACTGCAAGGCAGCAGTGTTGTCTCCCTTAGCCATATTGTCCGTGATTGATTATTTGTCACGTTTCCGTGCTTATTTCGCAATTAACCCCCTCCCCAGCTGGAGTCCGTCCCACTGTCCGCAACCTGTGGACGCGCCCGGTCGCAGCACGCACTGCGTGGCCTATTTGACCCGGGATTCTCTTGAAACGGTAACGCATTGATTCTGAGGACAGGCAGAATACGTGGAAATTAAATAGACATAGGCGTACATAGTAATGGATTGTATTGGGACTTCTATCATGTTTCCGCCAGAGGGGAGATTTGTAAAATATCTTCGTCTTGTTGGTGATCCGCTCGTAGTTTATTCTTCGGATACTAAATTTGACGGGACGGGCGTAAGCCATAGTGCTGTTAGCGCCCATACACTTCATTTTATCTTATCTTAACTAAATTTGATTTTCTCTTAAATAGGGGTCTTCTGTGCGCTACAATAAAATTATTTAGGTTAAATACTTTTCATTCAAATCTTAAATTTTCGCATTAATTAGATTTTTCTGGTAAAATTAGTTACCTGGATTTGTTAATTTATCGAAAAAACTAACATATTTCAAACCATAATTTACAGGAAAACGGCAAATAATGTATACATCCACCAACAATCAAGTTATGCGTTGAACTTTAAATTTAACACTTGGATTTTTTTTTTTCGGAGCTTGCAAACTTTGTTTTAAACCTTCCGATTTATAAACTGATTTTTCTTTCCTGTGGGCACGCAAAATGGATTCATTCATTCATTCATTTTCATTCATTCATTCATTCATTCAATGGAGTAGGCATGAGTCCACCAAAAAAGTCGCCAAAAGACAACACAAGTATCATCATATGTATTCAACTAACATTACATACAGGGGTTTACTTACAATTTCACATGTCCCATACCACCTGATTGTTCGCGCAATAAAGGTAGACATTTCATATCTAGTTATTTTTTCATGTAGTCTTTTTAAGTATCCGTTCTTCTTTATGTCACGACAACAAACCCATTGAGTCAGAATTTTCTGTAAAAGGTTTTGTTATTTCTCTTGAGGATGTAAGTGGGGAAATCTTACGAAACGTAGGGTTTAAGTGTTAGTTTTTTGAAAGAGTGGAGACTGCACTACGAACGTGAAGTATCTAAAAAGGGAATTTTAGTTTAAACTATAGTTAACATAAACTTTTAGATTTTGTAGTTTTGTCTCCCTAGGCTCCTATATTTTACCTTCATCAACACTTTCACCCCCGCTCCCTCCCCCTCCTACCTATGTTTTTTAAATTAATTATTAATTTTCTCAGAACCATAATTTAAGGACATGCTTTCACTGTATTTTAAATTGTCGTAATTTTTAATTTGATTTTGGTCTTTCAGAAAATGCCTTGTAGCGTATACAGGAAAATTATCGTTTCATTTTTCCTTTTTTTGGGGGCGGGGAGAGGGGACCTATTCATTCTCATTAAAATCATTAATTTTTAATCGTCCTTATTAAAAAGATACAAGAAGGCTTCCAGTGAAGAAAAACTTACAGGGTCATTAAAGACACGCAAGATAAGAGAATTTTTCTTTATACATGACATTGTTTTCACATATTATAATGTACGTATATCAGAAAATATTAAACATTATTATTTCATTTGAATATTGACATTTTTGCGCATTGAAGTAAATAAACATGAATTCAGTGTATATATTGAACGTGAAACATTAGGTAACAATTTAGTTTCTTGTGTGTTGTTTCTAGGTGTGGCTAAGTGAGTTAGCGTCTGAAATGAAGAATACCCTGAAAACAATGCAAAACGAATGTCTTAACAAAAGTAGTAGTTCAGGCCCTGATCCCTTGAAGTATCCCTCACAGATTCTTTGCCTAGCTGAGTCCATTAATTTCACGAAACAATGTGAGGAAGAAATCAGATCCAGAGGTCTGCAGTCATTTCGTTCATCGCTTAAGGTAAGACCTCACGATTTTAAAACTAATAGTTTATTTTGAATGTATTAAAGTTGTGCCAGGAGGCAGTATAATTCTGTAATAATGTCCGCTCTTTAAAGTGATGGACGAAACCTAGAGGAAGGAAGAGATGAAAAGTGAGCGTGTGTGTTCTATTTTATATTTGGTTTGTGAAGCAGATTTTTGGGAGGTATATTAAGGCGTAAAGTAAATATGCATAGGTTTAATATTTTAGTTCTATGTTAAGTTAAACTGTGTTAAGGATAATATAAAGTAACGATCTGCAACAAAAGATGGCAGCATTATCTCCGTATATGTCTAATGTATTCTTGTAGTTGCACGAAATGTCCTTGCTGCTCCTATAAAGTCAAGCCTAGAGAGTTCAAACTTTCAGGAAAGAAAGTTCATAACTAATTCAAGAGCATGATCGATGCCGATTTTTTTTATTTTCGTTTTCTTTCATTGTTGTTGTGAACATCGAAACCTATAACAGTGAGGCTCTTTCAACAATGAACTAAAAAGAAAATTAAAAATCGGCATCGATCATGCTCTTGAATTGGTTATGAACTTTCTTCACTGAAAGTTTGAACACTAGGCTTACATTGGTAGCAATGAAATTTCGTGTTTCAGTGAAATTACATTAGACTTATACGGAGGTAGTGCTGCCATCTTTTGTTGGAGATCGTTACTTTAGATTATTCTTAAGGTTCTGCGCTGGTGGGTAAATTATACTAGTGTTGATGATGAGCAAACGTAGTTTCTAAGGGATAAAAATTGCTTCTTGAATGTTGTTTCTTGCTGCAAGTAAATACCTTGGTCTACTTGAGTCTTTTTATGTGTGTGCTTCATTAAAGTGTGCATAATCCTTGCGCTCAGCTATGTGGATTTCTCTAGCAGGAGACATATGACATCCATCTACTGAAATCGAGCAGACGATCTGGATAGCTCAGAACTTTTATTTTGCATGTAAGCGCGATCTTGGCCAGAAGTCTTACAAGAGACCACTCGAAATGAACCAGAACACATGTGATTCGACCCAACTTGGGGTTACTATCAATAGCTGTTAAACAAGAATTACACATTATCGTTTACAAGGACTGATTCTAATTATCTAATAAAATATACGAGAGCCTCCTGCTTGACCTAGTCGGTATCTAGTGCGCTCGACTTCAGTGCGAGCGGTCCCGGGTTTGATTTCCGGTAGGGGCTCAAAAATTTCGTTGTTAACCCAGCATCGTGAAGACAGTTGGGAGCTACTTTGAATAAAAGAAGTAGCGGACTGTGGTCAGGAAAGTCAGACATAAGACTAACCACGTAACCCTCTACTTGAACGTAATTCAGCGATCTGAAGGCTAGGGTCCGTAGGCGCCACCCAGTTTTTAGTTTAGTTTTTAATAAAATATACGAAAACGTTTTAAGTGAAACAATTTTATAAGGGCACTGAATAATAAAAAATAATTAACTTACAATAAAATCATGGGTCTCCTATAAATTAATAAGTTAATTATTTTTCAATTTCAAATCAGTTGTAAATAGGATATTTACAGAGTTTGAACGTATAATTGAAGTATTCAGGAAGACAGTATTGGAATAACATTGCACAGAGCATTAGATCAATTGTTTTCTACATTTGCCTGGTGTGACTGAGAAGAAAAACCCTGGAAAAACCTCAGTCAGGATGGTCGGCCGCTGGAATCAAAACCACGATCTCCCGAATGCTACACCAACACTCTGTCATTAAGTTACGGTTGCTCGGTTTTAATTTTTAGTGTTCGTGTTTTGGGACAATAGGTGCAGCCTCCAAGTACTTGAGGGAGGGAGGGAATGAAGGGTTATTTATCCAGAATGTTGTTGGGTCAACATATATACGTACGTCTGCAAAGTTTTAGGTTCATTGGAGTGGTGGAAGAGGATTAAAATTGAAGGGAATGAATTTTTTCGTGTACCTTAAAGGTGTAGTTTGAGTGGGAATAAGTGAGTTTTCAATCATTTTTTTGTAATGTCGTCAGAATTACGTATGCTTGCAAAGTTCCAAGTCGAGTTCCGTTTTCGGGTTATTGAAAGTGCACTTCACGTCGGCTAGAAAGTTAAAATTCGGCATCCAGATTCGTAGGCGGGTTGGAATTAGGTAAAATAAAAAAATACAATTATGCTGTTAAGTACCCGAATAACACACTGTAACTCCCTCGCTCCTCATCTATCGAAAATGCACGTCCTGTTTTGCTAGAAAGTGTAAATTGGGTTTGAAAATTCCTGGACAGGTTAGAATTGCGGAAAAAATTGAAGATATAATTATTCCGTTAAGTACCACAATCATCTCCCAACTCCAGGGTATCGAAAATACACTTCCCAGAAAAGCTGAAATTTGGCAAGAATATTCCGTTGTGGGTCAGAAATAATTACGAAGAAAAATCAGTAATTGTTTCTTTACTCACTACCTTAATAAGAGCCCCCAGAACGTGAAATTAAACAACTAATGGTACATTGCAGAAGTATTATTTAGGTATTGTGACAACGATATCCACCTAAAAACGATAGCTATGAAAACGCCTGGCGGTGAGAAGCTTAAGAGCTAGTAACAACATACTTATCATGCAGAAAATCTAAACATTTAATTGAACTGCCCTGCCATCCATCGTCCTTTTGTAACAGTTTGTTGACATAGTTAGTATATGAGTGTGATTACGCGATTACACACATTAATTAATGGAACACTGAACATATCAATAATTCAATACGCGAATGTAGTGAACATTTCCCTTTGATTACTGGAGAATACACTGAATTTTATAATTTCTTCGTTTTGCAGTATTACTTACGATGGAATGGTGGAACTCTTTGAAGTGCAGTAGCGAAAATATAGCTTAGTAGTGTAATAAACACCCTAAATTTACATAAATCGGTGATTATAAGTAAACCTACAAGTCATCGTAACTTGTTCTGACGGGTACGAAGCCACAGGGGTTTCTGTAGATAAAATCGCATGACTTGAATTGGGGAAACATATCTGTGCGTACAGACCTTTAAACTATTATGTAAAGATGAGAGAGATGACATTACTCACCGTGAGTCATTTTATCCAAAGTAATTATTAGATGTTTATCAATATTGTAATGCAACCCTCGTTATTTTACCATTTTTTTTGTATGCTTTGCAGGATCAGTTGGATCACTACACCGGATTGGAAATGGAATGGGGCGATGGAGAAGATGGTGATGCTCATGTTCTGGAATTAAAGTTGAAAGCTCTAATACTTGACATTATTCATCACATTTCAATAGTAGACAGTCTAATGAAGGCGGATGTACAGAATATTGACGAGTGGGAATGGCAGAAGCAACTTCGGTAAGTCATTCAAGAACTAATAGAGGATTACATTTTTACTACCAGATTGCTCCGAAACTTCTGACTTCTTGTCTTTAGAGCACCTTAGGATCATAGGTAAGGACGTATTTAGAGTCAAAGGGATCTGTGGGGCCTGGATTCCTCCAATCTCGCCTAGAAATTATGATATGTTTGTAAAATTAATATAGTTGTCGGCGTACCTATATATATTCTGCATACGTTTCATGTACACCTCGGCCCCCCGAAGCTTCTTGAACTTCCGGAACGAACTTTGTTAACAGCTGGCCTTGGAACCCTACATTTTGAGCCTCCCTTGAAGAAACAGTTACTGAATTACTTTGTTTATTAGCAAAGCATCTTTTACTGTGGTTGCGTTTACTCATGGTTTCCATCAACAAATCACGATATCTGATATTCTGTGATAAATAGGTTGGTTGGAGAGTGATTTATTATGTTGATCACTATGACTAAACTTTAGAAAGGAACCTAGGATACTCAGGGAATTCTATAAATCTGGAATACTCAGGGATATATCTGTAATTTATGAGGAAAACTTAGGGAAATTTGTGATGTGGACCTGTCCACAGTTGGTAAGAGCATTGCCCCGGCCAGGTCGTGGGTTAAATTTCCCACTGCTTACCAGATTTTTTCAATGTTAAAATCTTCTATTTTAAACAAATTAAAATTATTTCACTTGTGAAATACCAATAATGTACAAGTTGCTTGGACTGGGTAGTAGTGGGATTAAAAAAAATGTCATTGCATATTATTTACATGTTCCACTATACTAAAAAATGAGGGAATTTGAAAGAAAAAATATCATGGAAAACCTAGAAAACTCTGGGAATTTCAAGTCACAAAATTAGTAAACCCCATGAATATACGCTTTTGCTTTCAGTAATCACTCAAAACAGTGCGAATTCTGTTACTATTAGTTTCTTCGTTGATAATCTTCTCATAAGAAGATAATTACGTAGATAAAATACAAATTATTCTACATCCACATAAAGTAATATGTAGTTGCATTTATCTGCTCTTAGCAACAACTATACTTCATTAGTTTTTACACTTTTTATGTAAAATAATCTAAATTATTCGTACAATTTGCTAATCTGTCTATTCTGTCTATTCACCACTTCCCTTGAAGTGTAGACATGTATTTCTACGTACTTTATTTTCAGTATCTTCTAATCTTTTGTTTATTTTCCATCTTCCGCCATCACTCTCCTCTTTCATTTTCTCTGTAAACAAGGTTAAAATTGCCTTTTGACTCGAAACAATGAAAACAACATTACGATAATTGTGTGATGAATATCAACCATTACAACTTCTGGATACTTGACTACAGGTTGTCACATCTTACATTTTCCTTTAGCTGTGAGAGAAGTGGTGAAAATACCATCCCATCATTGTCCTAGTGGGTCTGAGGAAAAGCGTGAAAAACTTCAGTCAGGATGATGGGAACTCGAACCTGCGCCGCATCTTCTAAAGTTGTGACTGCTAAGTAATAGGGACTGGTACTACCAGATTGTATTTTCTTTTCGTAACTATGTAACTTGTAATTTTCATCTGGCAGAGCATCTAAAAAGCCCCTTTAGATTGAAATCTGTAACTTCTTTATCCTTTCATAAAAATCGAATGCATTGGGGTTCAAGACGGTAATTTGTCTATATGTTCTACAATGTGAAATCTCATTGCTAAGCGTGCCGTAGGTATTTCAACACTTGTTTCTTAAGATGAAAAACATCTTTTACGTGATGTTTGAAAATAGCAGACAAGCCAATGTATCTGTGACCACACTACTTTTTCGTCATTCTTTGGAGTAACAAGCTCTTATTTTAATCAATGTAGGTATGATATGGAGAGGAACGTAATATTGCGTTCCCTTGATACTCATATCCAATACTCTCAGTAAAAATAAATACTAACACTAAAAATTCTGGCTGCGAACTATTTTGAGAATCGATTTGTTTGCAAAATCATGGGTATAGTATGAACATATGAATATGTGAACTATTGTTTTTGTCAAGATAAAACATGCGAATCGTTTAGCGGTGTCAGAAATATTATCTGTAATGGCGGAGCGTGTCACTGTATGTGCAATATGGAACACGTTTCTTCCTTCGGAATCTGCATGTAATGTTTTTCTGTGTCACGAACAGAGTAAGAAGGTGAGAACAATACCTCGTCATACGTAGACGGTTATAGGTTGTGTGTGTCAAATCTTTATACATACATGTTAATAAAATATGAAAAATAAAATAAAAAAAAAATTTGCGTAGTACCTATAAGCATTTCGAATTAGGAATAAACCATGTCGAGTTTTATTACGACGTTCTTCAACTAGATTCATGAACCTACCATCATTGTAAAGCTCTTAGTTCTTTTTGAACGCCAACTATTAATCGAAATTTAAAATAGCCTATGTCATTGTCCAGTTTCTTAATAGAGAGGAGAGATCTCAAATGACGAGACTGTGACGGGAAGAGGGTTATCCGAACTAAGACAAAATTGTTTTGCTTAGACAATTTGTAGATTCAGCTATTAGTGGAGTGCCATTGTGTGTTAGAAGTGTTGTTGTGCTCTTTGCATTTTCTGTTTATCTCGTGATCCCGTCGTTCTTCGTACTGATGCTACCGAGCCGCCGTACTTCAGTGGTAGAGTGTTGGCGCAGCGATCGGAAGGTCGTGGGTTCGATCCCAGCGGTCGACCATTCTGACTGAAGTTTATCCTAAGTCTCACCAGTCAAATGTCGGGATGGCACCTTCAACATAAGCCCTGGCCGACGCCTTCCCGAATCCTTTTCCCTCCCCTGTCCAGGCCTGAGGCTTAGATGCCTAAAGGCCATAAATATAATTCAATTCAATTCGTACTGATGCTTTCTATTTCGTTACACGATTCTCATTCATCGGCCATTTCTTGGAGACCTCCTGCTCAAAGAGACATTACGATAATTACCAATGATGAAATTGTTCTTCACAGGATTCTAAGGCTTTGTAGGTGTTACTAAATTTTCGCAATGAAACATCTTTCCAACGTTTCATGTCATTACCATAATGTTTTCCGAAAGTCAGTTACCAAGTTTATGATATCCGATTTGAGATTCGAGTTGTAGAACGATATACAGTAAGATATTTCGTCACATTAACAAAATGTCTAAAACAGCAAATTTTCTTTGCTTTAAAATATCTTTCCATTTTACCCTCTTGTTTAGACAATCAAAAATAAACTTTTGTATGTAATTTCAATGAATGGAATTGCTGTCGGTCCACGCGTTTCATATTCTGATCCTCAACTTTTTCATCTTCCTACAGATTCTCATCATTATACTTTATATATATATATATATATATACAGATGCTTATCAGAATAATGGAAACACCTGAACGAAAGTGCAACTTACCAGATTAATATGGTGTCGGGCCACCTTTCGCCTTCAGAACAGCCTTGATGCGACGTGGAATGGAGGCATAGAGGTCGTGAATGGTAGCAAGTGGAATATTACACCATTCCTCGTGCAGGGTATCGGCCAGTTCTGTGAGAGAGGATGGAGGTGGAAATCGTCGCCGGAGTCGTGTTTCCAAGATGGACCACAGATGTTCAATTATGTTGAGATCTGGGGATTGACGGGCCAGGGGAGGTGTTGAACTTCATCCCGATGTTCCTCAAA